>JABUQX010052648.1:15000-24533 GCA_015478945.1 Trachelipus rathkii | reverse complement strand
AGAGAGAGAGAGAATATCTTTATATCTCAGTCTAGTACTTAGTTTCTTCATTTCTTTTCCAATTCTTTTCTTAATATTTTTCTTCTTCTTTCTTTTTCGGAGAAAGACATTTTCTTTACTTTAATAAAGTTGCTTTCAGATTTTTAATGGTTATTTTGTTGTATATATATATATATATCTATATTTATTATTGATATATGATAAATCATATGTGATTAGCATGTACTTTAGTTATAGTTTTTTTTTCTTTATTTTCATTTTGTTTAATTTTATATATATATATAGATTATTATATTATTATATTTAATTATATTATTCAGTAATTATATTAATAATGTTATCTATTTTAATTATTTATTATTAATTATTTAATTATTATTATTATTTAATTATTATTAATTATTATTATTATTTATTAATTATTATTTTATTAATTATATTATTATTATCTTAATGATTTTGGAAGATCTTTTTAGACGTGCAGTCGTGATGGCAGCATTTTTTGTCTATAGTATAAAATTGATTTCGAATAGATATTTTTTTATATGCTTAGAATATCTTCTTAAAAGTGATGTTGTGATAATTGTGGTTTCGGTGCCTATATTTATTATTCTATCATAGAGAATTCTTAGATCAATCGATAAGTTAAAGTTTTTCAAAAATTTAGAATTATCATACGAACTTTCCTATAACATATTATATATCTACATGATGGGGACGTTAGATATATCCCTCCTACTATATTTCTATTAAGGATTGTGCACTATAATTGTGTATCGTTAATATATAATCGAAAATATAAGTATTTATAATTTTCTTTTATATTTTACGTATTTAAGTATATTTTGTTTTCTCGGTAGTTTTGAATTACTCAAACGTATACTATACGTAGATTTGGTACTACACAATATATTATAGTACTATATTAGAGTTATTATGTCGTAAAGTTCTTTTAGGTCAAAGGTTCTATAAAATATACTTAATTATGTTTGTCTGAATGTAATATATACCTTAGACAAGTATAGCACCAGTTATCTAGTACAGTATATTTATGCTTACGTTACAAACCTAGACTTAATGTCCTCTTTATTGCTCACACCAAACTTCATTCCATACCTAATAGAATAAAACAATTTTCACTAACTATAATTTCGGTAACTATTACTTAGAGTACTATCTATATTTGTAACATACTATAGTAATAGCCTATCACATTATATATATCATACGACTGTTCATATTATATACGGTAGTCATTAAAACGTAGTAATTTGGAAGTTAATTGGAAGAATGAATTTTCTCTCATTGCTGGAGTCTTTAACAATAATAACTAATAACTATATATATACATAATAGTCTTACATAATATATTAAACACCCTTATTGTTCAATATTTTATTATTTATAAGGTATATATAGGTCTGTGTGGTGACTCCGCTGTCTACTCCCATTCCACTTTATTCCTGCATTTTTCTTGCAGCGAAAGAACTGTTCACGAGCATCAAGTTTTGCAAATCCAAATTCCACCCGAAACGAGGGGTAGTTTGAACGAAATGCCGAACAATTCTTCAAATATGTTTTTGGGCGGAAAGCGTAAGAGAGGAGAGTTTTATCAACTAATATGCCTAAAATAATTTCAATTCAACTAGCTGAGCAAATATTTACGGCAAGTAATGAGTATATCACAGTATACGCGGCTTTTATAAAGTGAAGTGGAGATTAAAATATCTGAATGAGCTAACACTAGTAGTAAGATGGAGTAAGAATTTCCACAGAACAGTATATGTGGGTCAGGAAAGAAAGGAAGCACCGCAACCGAACTAGCCTGAGTTCACTACATCAACACATATATATATTATATATATATATATAATATATTATATATAATATAAATATAAATAAACGGCTCCGCTCCCAGCAAAAAACCTAACACCCCTGGGCCCTGGGAACTATAGCAGCAGGTGCTCGAAGGAGCTATCACGCAGTTTCTATAGGCCATTTATTCGTGGTAAAATGTTTTATGAAAACTTATTTTGGTTAAAGATTAGATAACTAATTATTTAATTAAAAGTAAAAAAAAGTAAAACTAAAGGTAAAGAAAAGTTTTTAATTTTTTATTGTGATGAAGCTTAATAATCACACACGGATCAACTTTTTTTCTAAGTGTATCCAAAAATTAGTTTTAACGTCACACGACACTGGGAATTTCTTCCTTATTCACCTCACAACCCTCTGCCGCGGCAGTTTCAGCTAGGCGCCGTAACAACACTCGGGGCACCCTGGGGTGTTTGCGCGTTAACTTTACTCATTTAATAAGGATATATTTCATTTACGATAAAATAACGAGGTACTCACTAGCCTGGAGTTTACCTCAACATCAACACAAAACTTCGTCGCATACGTATAAGGTTTCATGTTGAACAGTAGTACAATTCTGGGCATAATTAAATGGAACTACTTTATCTATACAAAATATATAGGGCACGGCACCGTTTATCTCTTCTTCTAACCTAACGTTTTTTTTTTGTCATAAAACCTCAACTGTTCTTTTTCGCATCAATGACTCCCTCCTTGTGCAGTCCGCAAGACAGGCGACGTAAAGTAGTGTGAGTGATATAACGTCAGAAGGGAATGATTTTCCCTATATATATCGAAACTCAATCCTAGCCCTGACTCGGTAACTACTTAGAAAAGTATTAAAGTATACTAATATGCACCTAACATATATAGCGTCACCGCAATAATAAGATTATAGATAGGGTCACGTGAAACTGTGAAAGAACAGATAATACATGTATATAATACCTATTATGTACTTTTGACTCGACCTGTCAGATGGCGAATGACTCCGCGAGTGAGATAATTTCTCTCTCATCACGCGCGCGAGGCGGGCAGTCAAACTGACAACACATATACAGTGCGTGGTAATAAGACCTATATACTTGTAATATATATATATAGTCTATGTAATAAATTATATATATATATATATATATATATATAATTATAATATAATATATATATATATTAATTAATAATATATTAATATATTATATTAAATATATTATATATATATATATATATATATAATATATATTAATATAATATATATTATATATAATATATATAAAATGTATATTATTAATATTATATATAATATCTATATATATATCATATATATATATATCTTAATATATATATACTTATCTATATAATATATATTAATATATATTATATATATATTATTAATATAATAAATTTTATTATATCTTTTAATTTAAATATCCTCTGAAAAATAGGTTCAGTTCAAAAATTTTGGGGGGTCACATGGCCCTATATATAACTGGCCTCCCCCTTGGTATACGCTCACACTGTAATATATAGTAATATATATATATATATATATAATATACTATATATATTATTATATATAATATATATTAATATTATAATATATATTAATATATTATAACTAATTATTAATATATAAAATTATATATATATATTATATATATTATATATATATATAATATACTGTAATATTATAATATTGATATAAATAATTATAATAAGAGCCTATATTTGGTACTCTATCATCATATCTTGAGACAGAAGTACCTAAAAGATACGTCTTTGAGTTTAAATAGTATTTATTAGAAGAGATCAAATATATAATTAATATTCTATACTCATAAAAAGTAATTAAAATAAAACATTCCTAACTTCTTCAGCTTCATTAATCTAAACAAATAAAACTATCTAAAAATATATATTTTAATTTGTTAGTTATTATTCTTCCCTGCATTGAATATTAAAAAATATAATGGTGTATATTTTATTTTTTAAGTGTTCTTTTTTTTTTGTTTTAAATAAAAATTGTATAATATATATTTATCCTAACCCAGATTGTAAAAAAATAATCATTTATATTATAAATATAATAATATAAATAATTATAATATAATAATACTTATAATTATATAATATATAATAATAATATATTAATATATTAAAATAATAATAATATTAAATTACAATATAATGAAATTAACTGAGAATTGAACTTTATATTGGGTTTATAAAAGTATCATTAAATTAATAATAAAATTAAAGATAATAACAATTTTAATTATAATAATTATAATATAATAATTAAATAATAAATAATTAATTAATTACTTAAAAAAATATAATTATAAAATATAATATAAATAATAATAATATAATTAGGTTACTTTTTTATATTATTATTTAATTATTATAATTTAATATTTATTTTATTATATATTTAATTATTATATTTATTATATTATATTTTATATATTTTTGGATAATTGCATCTTATATAAAGTGCGTGGTATTTTGAAACTCTACTCTATCTTATTTGAAGTAAGTATTATTTATTATATTCCATATTATTTTCATTTAGTAACTCAACACTCTCGATTTATAGCTTGAGATAAAGAAATCCTTCGCTTCATTTTTATACCACTCATTTTAGAGAGTGTTGCAGTCTAGGGAGGAGATCTCCCAGTTCGGTAGTGTAGGTTAGTATAACGCCACTCGTCTTTCACATACTCCAACTTTTGGCGATTGTTCTCGATAACGCTATAATAGTTCATTTCAGGGTAAAACAATGAGTGGTATTATTATCTTTTTACTTATTATATGCTATATCGAGTGGTCAATATTATTGAGGTAAACTATCTTGTGATGTTACCATCTAATGTAGAGGTAAGGTTTCAAAATATACATCTCACTATCATTAGGATCATTTAAATTAAATAATTAATACTCTAATTATATTTTATGTTGAGCTATTTAATTTGCATCTACAAATAATTTTTATATTTGAATAATTAATAAATATTTATTATTTCACATATTAGTGAAAATAACATATCTAATTACGTGAATTTATAGTGACTAGCTAAAATAATAATATTTCTTTTTCAAAGATAGAAAATAACTCCAAAAAGAAGAATAATAAATTCAATCTATGTTAAATACACGAATTAAGAACTAATACATAATTACTTCGTAAACTCACAATAAATTTCAAATCTAGAGAATAACTCACTGAGTAATTAAGAATTAATATAACAAATATCATCATATATAATCTATACGAGACTAAAATTTAAATCTACTAAAAACAACTTAAGAATCAACATGAAATTATACTAGAAGAAATACAATTTTCATGATATATATAGAAGTGGTAATTTTTGTTTCATACAATAAATCTCTGAGCTATATGAAATCATGATCATTTCCAGGAAGTGATCACAATAAGTCTCTCTTAAAATAAAAGGAATAACATATCTAAGATTTAGGTCAACGTGAGGAAAATAGAGCACTAAAGTCAGCACGGTGGAATAATATAGAGCAGGGTCAGTTGCTTGTTTGGGTGAGGGTATCCTTGTGTGGTAAATTGGTGAATGTGACGCTATTAATAGAAAGACATTGTGGCAAATGACAGCATAATAAATGACAAGGGGATTTACATTGGTAATGGAGAGAAGAAAGAGTCCATTTTAATGTTTTGTCGATGGCCGAGCGAGAAGCGAGAAGAGGTCATACTACACATGTTACTTTTCTGTGGTAATGGTGTGTAATTAGATTGTAATGTTATGTTTATGAGGAAAGAATTATTTGATTACATTAGCAAAAGTGAATTTTTATTATGGAAATGTTTTACTTTTTTGTAATGAAATAATTCTTGCACGTCTATCAGTATATACCCTCTAATATAGATTATGTATAAATTTAATACTTATTTTGAATATGTTATCTATCATAAAGTAGTAAAAAGATTTGAGTTTTTCAGAGTACTTAGAGAATATAATATTTAACTCTAATAATAATATGAGTGTGAACAAAATAAATATATTAATAATTATTTTACATTATCACTCTCTTTCCATTAGTATCAAATGTATAGCCAAACCTTATCAATATAAATGGGGATGAATCTAAGCCAGAATATATGGATCTCTTAAAAACATTTATTAGCATTTAATTTTCTTGTTAAGATTTCTGTATATTGGCAAGCCTAATCTACTCACTCCATTCTTACAGAATATAACTAAACAAGAAAATAAAGATACTAAAAACTATAAGATATTATAATATAACTATACCTGGAAACTCTTGTGAGCTACCCTCATCCATAGTTAACTAGCACTTATTATTATTTTTGAGTTTGATCTCTTATATTATAAGGCATATTTCTATATTATTGATGTCATTTATTCACTTTGTTAGCATTCAAACATAGATCTGTATTACACAATCTTAAGTATATGTGAGTCGTCACCTATCATATTATATTCTCAACAGTAATAATAAATCACGTTGCACTTTTAGTGAAATATTAATGTGTCTGAAAGTTTTTTATTGTATAACGCATTCTCCAGTTCTCTCACATCGTCGCGTTTTATACTCCTCGCTCGCGTATATAGGCATCTAATTTCTTGATTACGCGGAAGGATTGGAAAGAGCACACAAGAGAGGTTTATACAGGAGATAGAGAGTGTATAAAGTATAAGACGAATAATTTTATTATAAAGTTATGTGACTATTTATTATTATTGAGATTAATTATTATTAATATTATCTATCTATTACTTATTATTATTGGAGTTATTGATTATTATTGATCCATAGTTAATTACTTATGATCTATTATCTAAATATTAGTTATATTACTTAGCTTTTACATTTATTACTCTATCTAATAATTATTAAATGTTTTTTAACTACAAAGTTTTTTTATGAGTAAGTTATGTCATTATTTATCTCCATAGATCTATATTACTATTTTATCATTCTCATATATAACTAGCTCCTCACCTATATTAATAGAGTTTTATTTATGTATCTTTAAACTGTATTGGTTGTATGATATACAAATGAATTTGGTCATCGTAATCCAAGATTATCTCCATATTGATTTATTTTATTATTAGTAATTAATATATATCTATGTATATTGATTGTAGAATTATATATATTTCTAATCCTAAATTTATTTGTGTAACACGCATTCTGTTTGTACTCATCGAGATATTATATCATTTTTCTTCACAAAATTATTTATTATATTTAAAAAATGTATCATTACATTAAGCATTGTATTATTATCATGTAAAATTAGTAGTTATAATAATATTAGTGAAGATTATTGATATATTTGACTCTCTTTCAATCAGATGAGTAATTTTATACTCTATTTAGTTTTTTCTCCATATAAATTTGTAAACCTATAATTCGATTAATACTAAATTACATTGCTAATTCGAGTTATTATTTGGTATTTAACTAATCTACAACATTTAGTAGGGATATCAAAATATATTAGATAAAAATTGGTAAATTTATTATTTCTTATATATGAAAAAAAGACTCTCGCGCAACTATATATTATCACTGAATTCTATCTTAACACATCCTTCATATATTATTGTAGTCATTAACTTAATGGATTGATTAATTATTTATGATATCTCATTATATCTTAATTCTAGTAACTTGTCTATGGTTTAACTTTTTTGATTATTGATAACATCCTCATTAGAACCTTGACATCAAATCAGTGTAATTCTATTTTCAGAGTTAATTACTGAAACTATTATTTCACAATTGTATTATTATGGCGATTGTATTGAACAATTATAGTAATGTGAACATGATTTATTTGTGTTGATATATAATAAAATTTTGTCGTACCATATCATTATCTAATATATATATCATAGAGATTATTATATTACGTTACTATATTTTATTATATTATATTAGGTATTCTAAATAAGATTAATGAATACGAATTTATCGATTGAATTCATAGATTATTATGAATTTACTCATATTATTTTATGTTACTCACATTCACTTATGAATACGTTATAGGCTTATATGATGATATATATTGATATTACATTATTTTTACTTTTATATGATTTCTGATATATTATTAATTGTAATAATTGTTAACTGTTGTATTATTCTATATATTCATTCATATATAATTATTATTATTATTATTATATTATCTCACGTTATTTCCAACTAATCTATATTAATAATTTTATTTTTTCACTTTTACAAGTTCATAAATATATGATTTTTATTTATATAAATAGTATATAATTCACATATAATATACATTATTTATTTAGTAGCTTGAGCAATTATATATTAATTTAATTATATTTATATATTATTATTATTATTTTATTTTTATTATTATTATTATTATTATTTAATTATATTTATTCTTCATTGTTTATTAATTAATTTAATTAATATATAATTATTTTATTATATTTAATTGAATTTAATTAATATATTATTAACTATTTAGCCAAATTATTTCATTATTATATTATATTATTTAATTTAATTATTATTATTATTATTATATTATTATTATTAATATATTATTATTATATTATATATATTATTATTATTTTATTAATTTTTATTTTTATTATTTATTTTTATTTTTTATATTATTATTAATTATATAATTATATTTAATTATTATTATATAATTTTTTATTATTATTATAATTTATAATTATTATTATTATATATTATATATTATATTATATTATTATTATTATTCATTATTATATTATATATATATAATATATATATTGACTTAAAAGTATTAATTTATATAAGCTTATATTATAATTAATTAATAATAATTAATTTTTAAATAAAATAAATAATATATTTATAATTTTTATAAGTTTAATTTATACAAATTTATTATTTACTTCATATTATTTTCTGTTACAGTGTGAGGGGAGGAGGGTGTAGACAGATATTCATAAATATATATATCACTGCTAATATATATATAAATAATTATATATATGTATTACTATATATAATATATATATAATTATTAATTATATATACTATTATATCTACTTTATATTAAAACTTAGATAAAATAATCATTGAATTGTTAATATAATTCTAATAAATTCTAATATAATTCTATATTATCACAAATAACTATTTTCACCATTTTCTTACTCATATATATGATTTAACTACATATATTCCTATATAGACCTATAATAGATATTATTTAAAATTACGGGGAAAACACATGGCTTTCACCCGCGTAATTACGATCGCCTCAATAATCATACAATTAATGAGCCTAATCTCAAAATACTTCACTCGCTCACTTCATTATCGCAACTCTACCATACACACTCGCGCGATAAGCTCTATATTTTCAAAGTCAATATATACCCATACAACTTGAGCTTGTCCTATTATCGATAGTTTGGTGTGTAGAATAGATCTTGTGCTCGCCTGTAGAGTGTGATGAGTGTTAGTGTCGTGTGTCGTGATGTGTTTGTGTGTGCTGATGTTATTGAGACAGGCTCCGCACCACGTTTAATTATACACAATCATTACACAAAGCAATGCGACATTAAACAATATTAGAGAAAATCACGCATCATCTTATAACAAACTATTCTTTTATATTTCCACTCAACTAT
>JABUQX010052648.1:0-10000 GCA_015478945.1 Trachelipus rathkii | reverse complement strand
GTTATCGTTGACGGCTTTGAGTGGTTATGCGTGGGCTGTGTTGTGTTCTTAGTTTTATGTATGTTGGCTTCTGTCGTGGTGGTTTGTGTATGTCGTTTGTGGTTGTTTTCTGGCTTTGTGTGTGTTGACTTGTATCTATTTTCATGTTGTTTATTATTGGGTGGTTCACTGTTTGTTATATGCGTTTATTTGACTAGTGTTATGATGTATGGTCTTATATTAGTTGGGTGTAGGCTTTGACTTGTTATGGTAGATTGTATGGTGTAGAATTGATTATTGACGTCTTATGACTATTGGTGGGTGGTTTATTGTCTTTTATGTTGATTGCGTGTGTATGTGTGTTCGTTCGCGTTTTGTTTGTGAGTTTCTTTTGGTGTTGCGTATTGTATTTTTTTGTATAGTAGATTGATTGTAGTGTACCTGTTTAGTTTTAGTGGGTTGAGTCTTAGATACATAGTGGGGTATTTGGTATGCAGTTTATGTGTGGCTCTTACTGGTTGGTGTCGGTCTCTTCTTGAGTAGTTGGTTAAGGTGGAAGTGAGTGAGAATGCGTTTTTGTGGTATGTTACTGTGTTATAGGGTTACAGTTTGCTGTTTGAGTTGTGAGTTGATAGTTTGTGTCGGCGCTGGGTTAGTCCCTCTGTTAGGGTTGTCGGGTGTTTTTGATTAGTGTTCTTGGATGGGTGCTCTGGTAGATTGTTTTACGGTTGTTGTTTTAGGGTTGGGCGCCCTGGGTGCTGATCTTGTGTTGTGGTTTGTCTGTCATGTTCTGAGTTATAGTGTCTCGTTTCTTGATGATGTTAGACTGATGGTTGGGTGCCGGTGGTTATATATAGTTGGAGTAATGTATTTTAGTGTGGTAGCTTTATTTTAGGGTTATATGTGTTACTTCGTCGAGTTGTGCGTTGGTGTATCTGGTCTGCGCTTGGTGGCACTGTAATATGTTACTATGTGTTATAGTTTTGCTTGGTTTGCGCTTATAGTGTTTTTATTAGTTTGAGTATTTATATGATCTGTTTGTATTGTGATCATGGTCGTGTTCCGCCTTAGTGTTAGGTAGTAGTATGTCTGGGTTGTTATTGTGTTAGGTATCGTATGTCTTATGTCTCTAGCAGTAAACTTTTATCTATATGTCCGGTAACTAGCTCGCTTGACTTAAAGTGATGCTCCTCGTTTCCAGTAGGGTGCTTTGCGTTTTTGTTTGTGTGTGTTCCTGACACCGCTAGATTGGGATTATTGAAGGATTATCTCCGTCATACAAGGGATTTTGTCTACGCTAAGGCTGATTGAGTGAAATGTCCGCCACCGAATTACGTGGGGTGCGTATTGTAACCTATATTGTGAGGTTATTCGGAATGAGCTCCTAACCTATGAGTGTTTCCCTAGAGCCTTAATTTGGAGGTTATGAAAGCGCTGTTCTAAGCAGGCCTGAGAGTGTGCGTTTACATCTTGTGGGATATGATGATGGGTTTGTGTTTCCCTCCAGTTAGATGTGCTTACCTTTGGATTTAGGTTAGTATGTTCATATAAGGTTATTCTTGTTCTTTATATTATGTTTGGTATTGG
Source organism: Trachelipus rathkii (assembly GCA_015478945.1). Lineage (NCBI taxonomy): Eukaryota > Metazoa > Arthropoda > Malacostraca > Isopoda > Trachelipodidae > Trachelipus > Trachelipus rathkii. The sequence continues at coordinate 8,434 of JABUQX010052648.1, read as the reverse complement.
TTAGGGTCGCTTTTATGTATTAGGTAGTTATAGTATCGCTCAGATCGGTATGAGTGTTATAGGTGTGTATTAGTTTATTTGAGTGTATTTTTATGTTAGTGACGAGTTATATTTATGTCACTTATCTATTAGCTAGGTATCAGCTCCGGGTGTTCCATGCGGAGTGTTACTGATTGTATATTCATATATATATTTATATATATCTAAAGCTGTATACTTAACATTTTTAGTATTTAACAACTAAAATTTAAATGTCTTGTAAAAATCAAATTAAAATACTGTAAGAAGGCTGGTAAAGCCGAATCATCATTACAAATATGAAATAAATCCTATAAATTCATATTTAAAATTCAGTAAAAAAATCTATAAATTTAACTTTCACAACGATAACATCCTCTCTCGACGGATAGCTAATAAAAACTGTCATATGAATAAATACATTGTTTAAATATATAGACTATATAGAATTATAGTCGATATATCCAAGACTCATGTAACTCGATATATATTGATTTAATCGAATATCGAAGGTCAGATGCGAAAAAGGTTTTAATTTGTCCATATATATATATATATTATATATTATATTATATATATATATATATATATATATATATATATATATATATATATATAAAAAATATATATATTATATATATATATATATATATATATATATATATATATATATATATATATATATATATATATATATATATATATATATATATATATATATATATATATATATATATATATATATATATCTATATATTCATATATATTGGTTTCTTATAAGTGGTTGACTCCCAGGAGCGAAAATCAATAATAACTGTATCGTTATTTTAATAATTTTAGGGTAAATTCATTTAAATTTTTGGGTAACCTAATTAACCTAACTAACCTTACCTAAATATAACCGAACCTAACCTAACCAAACTTAACCTAAAATAACCTAACCTAACTTTAACTGGATTCACCATTATAAATGTCTATAAATATATATATATATATATATCAATTATATATATATATATATATATATATATATATATATATATATATTATAAACTTAATGTAGCGTGTAGCAGAGATATAAATATATTCTAAATTTTTAAACAATCTCCAGGTAGGATTTTCCCCCTGTCAGTTTTGCCAGCATTTTTTATTTGGCCTCGAAACTCTTGATTATGGAGCACTCTAGAAAACTTATCTTTCCTTTCTCGGTCAATGGTTTTCGATGCTACTCCTTGAGTTATATACTCAGGTAAGGGCTTTTCATCACCATTCATGGAAACTCGCATCTTCTTCCATTTAACACTCTAAAATCTGTTCTTCCAGAGATCTCCTGACGATCGTGTTCATTCAAGCAAAATATGTCAAGTGCCGGGTTGCTCAGTCTGTCGCCCCATATATAATATATATATAATATATATATATAATATATATAGTATATATATATAATATAATATATTTATTTAATATATATATATATATATATATATATATATTTGTGTGTGTGTTTCGTGTGTGTGTGCAATTCTATTAAAGAGAGTGAACTCGATAAAAATATTAAAATGGAGAAAAATTTGGACACGGGTTTAAATGAAATGACGCAAAAGTTTTTCTGTGACTAAAGTGCATACTGTGTGGTGTAGGCTGTGTGTGTTTGTGTGTAATTGTGTGTGTCCCATATTGTTACGTGTGTGCGAGGGATATTCTGGGGTTGGAAACCCTTCCCTTTATATTTGTCTTTTAGTGCAAAGTTCTGAGCTATAACGGTTGTTCTGCTGCATATGACACAGCAAAAAAGTTATTCCTAAAGACGTTGACATATATATATATATAATATATATATATTATATATATATATATAATATATATATAATATATTTAATATATATATATATATATATATATATATATATATATATATATATATCTATATATATATATATATATCATATAATATAATATATATAATATATATATATATATATTATATATATATATATATATATATATATTTTATTATATATATATAATAAATATATATATATTATATATATATTATATATATATATATATATATATATATATATATATATATATATATATATATATATGCATAGCGATGATATATCTACCCTCCTGAGGATAACAATAAGAAAGCCGATTGGTCCTGACGGTGCCCCTCCTGTGGTCCTCAAATCTTGTGACTCTGAGCTTGTACTCCGCCTTGATAAATTGTTTTGTCTTTGCCAAGAACTTCAACCTCTCCCTCCTCTTGAAATATTATTGAGCATTGGCAAAAGAAAAAAGAAAGCAAGGAAAACTGCTTATAAAAGTCCCGCGTTTAGACATTTTTAAGATCATATGAAAAATCAAGTGGACATTCAAATGCATTAGAGTTAGATCGTCCAAGTGATATCTTCCAATGTGGAGACGATCCATCAATTTCTTTTTGTCAGCCTTGTTTTGCTTCTGATATAGAATCATCATTGAACTTTGATGATCAAATTGGGAGAAAAGCAAGTCGTTTAGTACTATCGACTAACAGTTTTTATACCATGTTTAGACCATAAGATGAAAAGTTTTTAACTCACCTGGAAACAGTGTCATCTCTTCAGCATCTAATTCCAGCCAAGTGTGACAATTCATTTGACAAAGTTAAGTCAGCATTCAAATTCTACAGAGACTACTTGATTGGTTCTTGCTATGAAGTCTTCCTGAGAGATTGAGAAATATGGAGTAAAAAGTTGAAAGGATTTCAAGAAAATCCCATAAGTCCCCTCACCGAATTAGACGAATAAGCCAAAAATTTGCTCCCAAATATGAACTTACTGTTGAAAATATTTGCTTTACTCCCTGCTTCAACAGTTTCAGTTGAACGAAGATTTTCAAATTTGAAAGTAGTTAAAATTTATTTGAGGAACACAGCAAGTAAAAAGAAGCTGAATTGACTTGTTTTACTCTATATTAGAAAAAATCACCAATAGACCATTTTGTTGGATCTGGAAATGCACACCGTTTGCAGTTTCTTCTGTGAAGTCTACTTAAAAATTAAAATTATTTTGTTGATAATTATTGCTTTCCTATTATTCTATTACTACAATAGCTAAAAGAGCGCTAAATTATATGAAAAAAAAAGAGATTAACTTTTAGTTGAGTTCGAAAACCAAAAGATAGAGGTTAATAAGCAACTTTATAATACTGACAAAATAAAATTTTAATTTCTTTTACTGTATATTATAATAACTTTAAATTTATGCAAAGCTGAAATTTTTTCAATCTTTCCTAATTTTCTTAAAACGTATCTCCCAGTTCTCTATAGTATACATTATATCCCACATGCAAACTCTAAGGGAAATCTAAAGAATCTCAATTTTCCCCTTAAAACATCAATTTTTTTATCCGGGATAATGGGGGACGTCAGAATTGTAGCCACCTCGAAAAAAAAATCCTGCAAGCATGATTCAACATAATTAATCATAGTGAGAATCAATTTCTGACATCATTTCTATGATTTGGTTTTCCAGTCAGATTCTTTATTTTCAGATGAGATCAGGGATGATCTAATAGTTAAGGAAATGAACTTACGAGTCTCTAACGAAGGAGCACCAGTTTGAAACACCAGATAGAACAAGTTTCTTTGTCTTCCAATTAAAGATCTTTTTACCTTACATTTATTATATTGCAGTTTTCTTAGCACTATTAATTTATTTAAAAATTATGAGATTGGAGAGAGACATGTTTACATGGTCGTCTCTTGGCTCCTGGATGGTCTAGTGGACTATGGACCCCGATTCTCGGACCCAGGAAAACACGCTTATTTGCCCTTCACTTATACAGATTATAATACGACATAAATTCTATTCGAGTATATATATATATATATTATATATATATAGTATATAATATATACTAATATATATTATATTATATATATACTATAATATATAATATACTATGATATATATATTATATATATATAATATATTATATATAATATATACGTATAATTATCATTATATATATAAAGATATAATATATATATATTTATATATAATATGTATATATACTATATATACTATATATAATACAACATATATATATATATATATTATATATATATATATATATATCGCAAAATAGGTGTAAAGTAAGTTGATTACATAAAATAAATTTCTGAAACTATTGTCCGATACCAGATATATTCCCACCAAAATTATAGCAACAAAAATGTTATCTACTTTGATATAATTTTTCAATATTTCCAGAATTATAAACTTTATCATTTAAAATAACAAAGTTTCGTGTGATTTGAAAACTTTTAACTAAATACGTTTTCTAATATTTTTTTGATATTCTTTGTTAAAACTTGGGAAGAAGTATTTACAGCATTAAATTATAATATATATATATACTATATAGTTATATATAATATATACTTGATAAAAATAATATAACAATGTGTAGGTATAGGACTACTAATTATTTTAAATAGTATAAAATACAAACTCAGCTACAATATACTACTATATAAATAACCTACCCACCTATAATATATATATATATATACAATATACTATATATATATAATATATATATATATAATATAATATATATAATATATATATACTATATATATATAATAATACTACTATATATATATATATACTATATATATCATATAAATATATATTTTATAGATAAAATATAACTTCTATCCTAAATGTGTTTTATAAGGTAATGTATAATTTCAAATTATGCAACTTTACAAAATGGGTAATATAAGAAATTATTTGCTTTCATACAATATATAAAATATATATTATATATAATATATATTTATATGATATATATATATATACATATATACTATAATATATATATAATATATAGTTTATATAAATCTATATAATATACTATATACTATATATATATATATATACTATATATACTACCATACTATAAATATAAATATTATAAAATAATAAATAATATATATATATATATATATATAAGAGAGAGAGAGAGAGAGAGAGAGAGAGAGAGGAGAGAGGAGAGAGAGACGAGAGAGAGAGAGAGAGAGAGAGAGAGAGAGAGAGAGAGAGAGAGAGAGAGAGAGAGAGACTATGTTGTGTTATACGAAAGGGCAATTTTTCGCATTAAAAAAAAAAAAAAAATTGGATATCAAAGTTGGCAATATTTCTCGCAGAAAGTATTATATAAATTACTAGTACCAATAAATTGAAGCAATAATTTGTGATGCTAATGTAAGAAGATTACTAATTTATATGATTAATTCTAAGTATGGTTGAAGTAATCGAAAAAAAAGTGGGGTTAAAGGTATTCCGAACCAAAAAATACCCTTTGCAAAACAATAGAATATAATGCTTTAATATATATTTATTTTCAATTAGTTTATAAATTAAAATATATAATTTAAAAATATTAATTATATTAAAATTTTAATTAAATATTTCATAGAAAAAAATAAACTATTAGAATTTAAAATTAAAGTTTATTATTTAATATATATGTATATGAAAATTAATGCCAATTTTTTTGGTCAATCGCAGAAACGTACACATTAAAAATAGATGAACATTTAAGCAGTTTATTTCCGTAATTTTAAAGGCGTGTCTACGTACATTTTTTAAAAAGATATATAATAAATAATAATATCATAATATATCATATATATCATATATATATATAATATATATAATATATACACTATATATATATACTATACTACTACTATATATACATAATATATATACTACTCCTATATATATAATGACCCTTATCCATAAATATTCTACTAACCTAACCAAACCCAATCAGACCTAACCTTAAAGACTAACCTAAAACTCAACCTAAAACTAAACCTAAACCTACCTACTTCTTAACCTTAACCAATGATCATACTTACAAATCCTACTACCTATATATATATATACTAATATAAATATAATATACGAAATATACTTTTATCATATACTATACAATCATATAATATTATTATATAATAATATATATATATATGTATATATAACTACTAATATAATATATTAATATATATATAATATATTATTAGATATATAATATACATAATCATATATATATGATTATATATATATATATATAATAATAATATATATATATATAATATAATTTATATATATATATATATTTATATATATATACTAGTACTAAAAAAATACACATATACAATATATATATATATATATATATATATATAATATATATATATATTATATATAGATATATATATATATATATATATATATATTTATATATATATATATATATATATATTATATTATATTATATATATAGTATATATATATATATAATATATAATAATATATAAATACTATAACTAAATATATATAATATATTATATATATATAATATATGGGTACATGTGAGCTGGATGGCTCGCATTCTTGCGTATTTTTTTATGCTGAAAAAGTTAAATGCCGGATAATTGACCAAAAATGCTTTGGTGTTAAGCTCAGATTCTTTCCTTTTTTTTTTAAATTTATATTAAAAAATTGTATGAAACTTATTTCGAATTGTGTTTAGTTATTAAGTATTTTCTTAGGTACGAATTTTCGTTCAAAATAAAATAAAATGAATCAATAACGTTTTATTACTAAAATTAAATGATAAATACGTTTTTACAAATACATATATATATATTAACATATATAATATATATCTATAGTATATATAATATATATATTTATATATAAATAGTATATATAATATATAATATAATATAATATATATATATATAGTATATATATATAATATATATATTTTTATATTTCTAGAAATGCTATTCAAATCAATAGAAACCTGTATATGATATTGAATATACTATAACTATATAACATATAATATAACTATAAAAAGTGCAACATATCAGAAAAGAGCCAGGAGAAGTATCTCGAAAAGTATGACACTTTCAGGAAAACCAATTACATATTGAATCAGCGTATAAAGGCGGTATTACCAAAATGAAAAAAAATCCTTGGAAAAAGTACGACCAACTTACAGAAAAAATAATTTACATATTTGGAATCAGCGTATAAAGCTTATTATAGCAAAGTCGTTTATGATCTTAAAAAAACGAAATACCCAAGGGGTAGGACCGCATTGAGTACACAAGGAGTCGGGGTCTCTCGGCCTTAGGGGGAACTACGGGGTTTCGTCCCCCCCCTGTCCCCATCGGCTCGAGCCCCCTAATGAAAATTTATTTCATTGAACTTCAATTTTTAGGGGCTCGAGCCCGTTCCAAATATGTAATTTGTTTTTTTCTGTAAGGGTCGTACTTTTCGATTTTTTTTTTTTTTTTTTTTATTTTTTTTTTTTTTTTTTTTTACATTCCGGGAATAAGCTTATACGCTAATTCCAAATATGTATTTGGTGTTCCTGTAAGTGTCATACTTATCGAGATAATTCTCCTGGCCCTTTTCTGGAACTATGCCCTTTTCAAAATCTATTTTTGTTCATCTTAGTACAATTTCAATAAAAACAAAATCGTGCAAAAAATTTTAAACTAGTTTTTATGTTCTTTCTTTCTTTTATCTCTCTCCTCTTTATTTCGTCTGTCTTTATGTGGACATCTACACGTGATGTGGCATAAGGTAAAAAATATGTCTGATAGATCAATTGCACTCATGGAAATTAAATATAATTAATATATATAATACCATATATTTATATATATAAACATATAAATAATATATTTATCATAACATATATATACGATATATATATAATATATATATATATATATATATATATATATATATAATATATATATATATATATATATAAATAAATATAAAGGAAATAAAACTATATCGAAATATATATATATTATTATTATTATTATCATTATTATTATTATTATTATTCCAAACACTGTGTACCGCATGGATGCAGTGTAGTGTCTAACGCAGAATACTCCTGCGACCGTTCATGGAAGATTTGAATAGCAGAAGGGGTTCCCAGCCCCAAGAGCTATGCGAAGATAATCTCAAATGACAACTGCGTCGAAACCTCCAACAATAGACCAGAAATCTCTTGAAGTAGTTCTTTATTTTAAATAAAAATTATGATTTTATCATTTATATAAAAGAATTGGACGGAATAATTTTGCTCTTCCTCACCGTAATTAATTCATCAGATGTTTCATTGTCTATTTAAAAAATAATTAATTATTAAAAAACTGGATTAAATCTTTTGTTACTCCTCTTCTGATTTCGTTTTAAAAAAAATATATGTTTTATTATAAAAATTATTTTTACATTTTCTTATTTATTAACCTCCAACAAAACACATAATCTTTACAAAATATTTATATGTAGATTTTGAGCTAGTTGGCAAGCTG
>JABUQX010052647.1:35000-37500 GCA_015478945.1 Trachelipus rathkii | reverse complement strand
GTTGTTGATCCAAGTAAGTTACAACGCCAAAGAAAATACTGGAGAGACAAACAGTCAGAGGAGCATTTGCTGCAACACAGAGGTATGGTCTGCATTGGTTTCGATGGAAAAATAGATGAAACACTTGTCGATACTGGAGGTGTGCGTAGAAAAGTTAGAGAAGAACATTACGTGCTAGTGTCATTTCCAGATGCATGTTACATCGATCACGTTAGTCCTAACTCAGGAAGATCTCGAGATGTATTTAATGAAATTCTGGGTATTATTGAACGAACAAGATCTACAGAGACTTTAAGAGCAGTGATTTGCGATGGAACTCCTGTGAATACGGGTAACAAGAATGGAATAATCACACTGTTGGAGTTACATCTTAAAAGACCACTTCAATGGCTCATATGCATGTTGCATTTTAATGAACTGCCACTCAGGAAGTTATTTAGTGTTGTTGATGGGAAGACAACTGGCCCATCGTCACATGAAGGACCTATAACCAAACTGCTCTCATTTGATCCTCAGACCAAACCCATCATTAATTTTCAACCAATTCCAGGCTCTGTAGTTGATGTTCCTGAAACAGTTACGAAAGATCTAAGTTCTGACCAGCTGTATTTACTAAAAATCTGTTTATTAATTCAGCAAGGGGTACAAAATGCAGATCATAATAATATGCGGTATTTGAAAACTGCACAGCCGGGTGCCTTAAGCCATGCAAGGTGGCTAACTAAAGCTAACAGACTGCTTCGATTGTACGTTTCAACAGAATCCGCATCTGATGATCTGAGGCGTTTGGTACGATTCGTACTGAACTTCTATGCCCCCATATGGTTCTATATCCGCTCCCATCCCTTCTGTCAAGATGGTGCAAAGAATTTTCACTTTATGGTATCACAGTATCAAAAACTTTCTCCTGAGGATCAGAACATCATTTCTCCAGTGCTCCTAAACAACTCCTATTTTTGTCATCCAGAAAACTTGTTGCTAGCTGGTGTTGCAGATGAACGGGAAACAATAAGAAGATTTTCATGTCAACAAATTCTTCAAGCAAGAAAGAAAATTTCCTCCACCAATGTGCAAGTTCGCTGCTTTGATAAAAGGCAGCTAAACGTCAATCTCAACGCCACTTCCTACATGGAACTGATAGACTGGGGGAGTACTCCTATCACCCCCCACCTCTTCTTGATGATATTAGTGATGATATTTTGGTTAGTAATCAACAAATTCTCCTACCAAAGTATCCGTGTCATTCGGTCGATGTTGAAAGAAATGTCAAAGATGTTTCCGCTGTTTCTAGTAGGGTCGTTGGTCATACTTCTCGACATGGTGCAATACTACAAACCAAACATTCTCGAATCGAAATACCTTCAGTACAGACAAAATCTGATTTTCTATGAGATTTTGTACTATGCAGGTTGTTTAGCATGTAAGAATGTAAGGATATTTAAGCTATACTGTATATCTGGCTATATATATATATATATATATATATATATATATATATATATATATATATATATATATATATATATAAATATATTATATATATATTTATATATATATATATATATATATATATATATATATATATATATATATATATATATATATATATATATATATATATATATATTTTTGTTTTTAAATAAAAAGATTCAAGGTAAAGTTGGGGTATGAAAACAAATCTTGAAGAACTTACTTTTAACACATTTCAGTTTGTATCTGAAGTGAGCACCAAAATAAAGTTGTTTCAAATCTGCACTACAACTTTTGTATGTTTTCAACCCAGCTTAATATATATATATATATATATATATATATATATTATAGCTCTAAATACCGATATATAGATAGAGATATATATATATATATATATATATATATATATATATATATATATATATATATATATATATATATATATATATTTAACACTCTCCCTTTACCGTTAACCAACCGACTATCATCCATCCTTTCCACATGACCAATCCATCTCAATGTAATTTCATTTATTCTCTCATTTACCCCTTTCTTCACACCACACAACTCTCTAATATGTTCATTCCTCATTTTATCAATTCTTCTCACACCTAGCACGCCCCTAAGATTGTCCATCTAAACACATTGTACTTTAGATCTATACCTCTTATTCCAGATCATAGTCTCACTACTATACATTAACACAGGCAACAACAACCCTCACACACACACACACACACACACACACACACACACACACACACACACACACACACACACACACACACACACACATATATATATATATATATATATATATATATATATATATATATATATATATATATATATATATATATATATATATATATATATATAATCTTCCTCCTATCCCCAGAATGGGGGTGAGGTGCGTAGCATACACGGGACCAGAAAATTAGTAGAAGAATTGTCCATCTGAACGCTTTGTACCTTAGATCTATACCTCTTATTCCAGACCAGTCTCACTACTATACATTAATACAGG
>JABUQX010052647.1:20000-30000 GCA_015478945.1 Trachelipus rathkii | reverse complement strand
AAATTCAATATTAATAAAATATAATATATATTATAATTTTAATATATAATAATATTTGAATTACATAAAATAAATAATAATAAATGTATTAATAATATTTCCCATCAGTCTAGAACTGAGAAACAGTTCATCCTCTAGACGATCACCCACGATATAAAAGGGAGCGGTCTACCGCCATAACAAATAAACATTCTAAAAATTCAAGACCCGAACGTTCTAAGCGAAATGATCTTACATTACGGTTGCATCTACGAGAAGAATCAACAGGAATTCCAAGAGCTTACACCGAGCAGAGAATACAGGAGATCGAGCGATATACGCAGTTCGCGATTCGCTACCATTCCCAGCTGATCCATGGTGTACCCCTCACGGTGAGAGGGAGTAGGTCCTAACCAGTATGTGAATAAAAAGAGTGAAAGAAAGAAATGCATGTAATGCAAAACAAGAGGAAAGAAGAAGAAGAAAGGTATTAATATATAATGATGAGGATAGGAAAATAGGAGGAAGAAAGTGATGAAGAAATGAGTGAGTAAGCTAGATGAGAGTATAGAGGCTGTAGAAGGATATTCAGAGTTGGTAGTATATATATTAGGTACTCGGAGTGCTGGAACCGGAGTGACCTAGGTGTTAAGATTAGTAATTTATTTAAATTATATTTAACCTAAATATACATAGATGATTTATTGAATGTTTCTCATAACTGGTCTTCATTGAGTTATCTATTAAGATGTTGACATTACTGTCAATTGCATTGGATCCTTATGCCAGCGATAAAACCTTACTTTTTTTAACGTGAGAATGAACGTATTACATTTATTAATTTTCAAAATCTTCAATTATATTCTTTTTATAACGTTTTAAACTACTATATCTTTTTTCCCTGACTTGAAAAATATTTATACAGAGTGTGATATATTTATAAATTTTTATTTTCCTTAAATTATCAGTTCTTCATATTTTATTAAATGAAATTGTTATTTTAATATTTTTTATTTTTAAATTTATTAATGTACTATTTATAATTATATTATATTTTTTATATTGTAATTAACATCTTTCAATTATTTATTTTTTAAATTAGTTATTCTTCTTAATTTACTATAGTTTTTCTTTTTTCTCTAAAATTATTTTATTCTAACTATATTTTTGTTAAAGTTTTTACTTGCTATTTTTATGCTTTGATTTATTATAATTTATTATTTTTTTATATATAAGTTTTATTATGCATTTATTAAACGGACGTCAATTTTTGCATTTATAATAATTTTTAATTTTTAAAATTTTTGCCTTTTATTTTTTTCTATTTCTTTAATTATGTTCCGCATCATTTGCAAAGATTTAATTTTGCTTTAAACGATATACCATAGTGAAAAATTTTATTTTTCATTTGTATTATGTATTATTTTTAGGCATTTATAGAAACGTAAGTTTTGTTTTCATTGTTTCTTTAATTTTTATTATATTTTAATTTATTTTTATCTTTTTATTTTTTAATATATAATACTCTATTTTTAATTGAGTAAGCTTATATTATAATATTCTATTTCACACATTATTAGTATTATGAGAGAGTTAACAAAACTTATTTTTAACATTATATTTAATACATAATAAAACGCCCTAAGGATCGTACGAAAGAATCTCTCACGTTATTCTTACTACTATCCCTAAATCTAGTAAACTCCCATCTAAATCAAACCACTCTATCGATAACCTCCCTCCTCGACTCATCTCATAGATCTATTGAAAGAGAGTTTTGACTTTGCATAATAAAGAGTACTGTATATTTGACTCACGTAAACATATGACATGAGCCTTAATTTAGACTGGTAGTGTAAATCACTATAATCAATAGCACTTTCCAATCTCTCGAGCCCTCACTGGAAGGCCCCACCTAGTTGCGATTTATTTGATGCGTAATTAGATTAAAGGTGCTCAATTTTTTTACAAACAATCTCGCCGTCCTGTATGGATATCAAGTGTTCCTAACTGAAAGTTTTACAACACTAACTAGTGACAAGTAAATAATCAACTAAATTCTAAATCTATTCTATACACAACTCTCCGTTCATTTTGCTGACGCACGTAGATCTATTGAGTCTAAATATTGGATTAATGGTTGAACATATTTTAGGCGTAAGAATATGCTAATATTGTATGATTCGTTCTTGAGTCGAGACCTCTATAAGAGCTATAGAGTGCTATTCACCCAAGGTCTAGATCTCTAAAGCGACTATCTATAACACACTCCATCATTGCACATGACCTACTCCTGTGAACTCTATAGTTGTATTGTCTGAGTCTTTCGATATAATCATTTGTCTCAAAGTCACAAATTTAGTTATACATACAAATATGTGAGACAGGTGTATACATTACCCAGTAAAGCAGAAAGCACTAAATCAAACCACTCAACTCACAAGGAACCATCACCCGTGGGTAAAACCACAGGGCCCGTGTATCCTATCATCATCGTGCATGCCTAGTTGAGATCTTTTGATTATAAGGTCAAAATTTGATTGACTAAGAAGTGAGCAATGATTTACTGTAATAATTCATACACCTAAAGCGAGGTGAAAATGCACTGAAATTCCATAAATCCACATCCAACCTCCCTCTTACTGACAATCTGTGAGATCTGATTAGCACTCTTATTAATGCGGCACCCAAAAGGGCATGTGACTTAAGGATCAAATTGGGTGTTACTAAGATAGAATGAGTAACGTATTCTAAGCTATGACTCTCTTAAATCTACGTGTGTAAATCATGTCAAACCTCAACACTCTCAACATACTGCAGCAGAGCTATCACCAAGTTTGCCGCGACCTCTCTCTGTAGACAATGCTTATGAACTCTATTCCGATACAAATTATGAATCATAGTTGTATCTTTTTAATTTCTATTTAGTATCAGTGAGTCACATATCGAGAGTGATATCAGTTCGTTTGTGATATATAACATGAGACCATTAAAATCGAATCTTGAGGAGTGACAGAGAGCACTCGAATCAACCTCGATAAATTGAGTCAACCGTAACAAAGTATGAGTTCACGAGTTAGAGGTCTATAGTTAGTTGTTGAATGGTGCGCGAATAGCTCATCAATCTGATAGCTTATGAAGTTAAAGGAGTGGTACACTATCTATACTCTAGAAGATCTTTATATTCGTCGACAGCAGTTGCTATAGACCTAAATAAATAGTAATGATTACATGTAGTTGTGATGGTGAGTGACACAGAGTGTAACAAAGCGCTCCACAGCTGTTTAACACAGACAAGATAGAATGTTAAACTGAACACAATGTGCTTATAGATCAAGAAAACGAGACCTACTTCATACGACCTGATTTTCAAACATATCAATTTAACCATATTCAATGTTAATGTTTGCTACATTTATACATATGTTGTAAAATGGTTAGTATTGTGTAACGCATTAAGATGTGTATCAGATATCCTGAACCTAACTATGCTGTACAGAAAACTGTAAGCATATTAGACTAGGACACCAGCAGCACTCCACGACACCACACACAGTCTCAAAGTATGTCAACAGCGGAAGTGAGCATGAAATGAATGTATTGTATGTCGTATATAGTGTTTAATTACAGAATATGTAACGTTCCATTAGTAATTTACATGTTTATTAGTGCGACATATATAGTGACGCGGTGGACTGAGAAAGAGCACATTCACTCACTTAGTCTCATGACATTTTTAGATTCAATAGATAAAATATTATAGAAAAGTATATACGATTATTAAAGGATATTTATGTACACATAAAGTGTTGAGAAGCGCAGATATAGAATATGCTCTCAGGTGTCGACTAGTGTAATTTTAGATAGAAGATCAGAACTAATATCGTATGTAGATAGCTGAGTATCGCTATTGTTTCAGGTAGCATCACACAATTGACTTCGACCTCCATAGTTTCTCTGCACGCTCAATAATCAGATCTATAGGCACACTATCGTGTTGAGTAGCCACGACGACCCTTACTCTTCTGGTGTTAGCCTCCGTTGAAAATTACATTTATGCTAAAGCACATCATCCTGTGTACTCCGATCACATCATCACGCATGCACGTCTAGTTATGACGTTCGAGCTTTACGTTTCTATCGATCTCGTACCAACAGATGCACTACTTTTATGACATGTTATCACTCGTCTATATTCAGACATCACTCGGGTCGCACCATTCTATCTTTGACTCTAACATATCATGTTTTTATCTGAGTGATCTCATAGTGCGACAATGATATTTCTCTAATCACGATCGCTGTTGTCTCACTCATTATAATACTTTATTTCAGATGCAACGTATCATACGTTTAATCTTATATACATTTATTTTTCAAAAACTGATTAATCGTTCATCCCTTAGCTAAACATCTAATCGTGATTAGTAAGAACTTTGGTTCATATATACATATAAATAACACTATCTATTAACCCCAAACTACCTGTCCTAGAGCTTAACATGCTATAATGAGGGTCTAACAGCATAAGACTGCGTCCTATGTTATCACACACACCACAAAGTAATCGACGCAACATCTTACTAGCCTCGAACAACATTAATCTGCTATTTCATCTAGTCTCAGTTCATATCCTACTAATGTATCTCCACTGCTCTTATCTACTTATCCAATCATACTTCTCTCCATCGACATAGAAGTGAGCAAGAGTCCTGTATGTCGCCATAGAGCTATCTCGACAATGACGCCTTCTGAGTTCTGACCTTTGCTCTTATACGCTCTCAGCTCAAGCCCACAGCACTATATATTTACTACATACATGCAATATCAGCAGTCGCCTAAACACTGCGACCCACCCCACTACCTCTGCCGCCGCCATCTCCCGCCGCCTCTCGCCTAACGCGTGCACTCTCTGCAACACACTCCCCTCCAACATCTTCCGCCCCCCCACTCCCCCCACCCCCCCTCTTCTATTATCGTACTACACATGCCAATATTTGTAAATTCTACCCAATACTTGAGTTATCTCCATCTACGTACAACACATTCCCTCTCCTCTCTGTAGGTCTCGGTACACAGCTCTTAGTGGTCACACTCTTGCCCCATCACGAGACGAACTATTGAGACGAGACATATACATTTTGCATACTGATATCCGTCATCCCACAGAAGGTATTCTCCATTCTTGATCACTCGTTCCTAATCAATATCTACGTACACCATTCGCTATTTCTCTGCGACACAAGCACACATTAAACACTAAAAATAAGCCACGAGACTAATACTTCTTTACATGCTATCTCTCTGACAAGATCAGTGTATTCGTCTTTGCTGTGCAATCTATCTATTTCAGAGCCCCATCCTATACCGGCCTGCGACTGTCACCTAATAGCTCTTTATCTACTCTATATATCTATAAAATGTAGATTCACTACATAATTCACTCTTTCAAATAAATATCTATCTCTGTCATCTCTTAACAAAGGACACTCTACACCACATGTCCTCAAATATATTAGATATTACTGCGCGTCATTCTGGGGATGATACTCACCATACTCTGAATAGACATAATCTAAGCTAAGTTCACAGGTTCGTGCTCACCTATATTTCCTTGCACATTCCATATATGAGACACGGTTTCTCACTTATCATGATTGCACCATTTACGCACAGATTGTTTCTATTCCCACACATTTTACAGCTAGAGTAGAATATAAGTTCCACTTCTATTTTAATTAGTTCATACTTGTAATATTAGAAAGGAATGTTCGCTTATCACCACCACAGTCTGAAAGGTGCGAGCGAAAGAATCTTCAAGTGATGAGCGGTAAATGCACACGCAGAATATAGCCCTGTCTATGCAGTTGTATTACATACCAGTTATCTTACACTATTAATGATCCTCATACCTCGTGCTACTGGAGTTTACTCAAGTATCTAATGCCGTAGTAGTTTTTACAAGCTGGCGCATACTAATTGTAATATAGTACATCTCGTCTCTCTCTCCGAACGTAACTTTAACAGACGCAGGATTTGCTAGTATATTCATAAAATACAATATTCGAATCCTTTCTGTCCTTTGGTTGGTGGGTAGTAATGTTACGAATGGTCACGCGTGCGGCCTCCAAACAATGAATTTGCTCTATTACACGCATGTCTAGTCATACCTGGTAATAACACACTAATACATTAATTATGACATACCAAAATATATGCAGCAGTATATGTGCTCATGCTCTCTCACTATCGAGTGCAATTATGAACAAGCAAAAAATCAAATGTGAATCTTAACGTTATATTGGAAAATACTATATTTGACCTTCCAGCACATTCTCACAACAACATGACGTGGAGCTAACATGTTAAACCACGGATCTAACTTTATTCATAAACCTAGTCTCATTGCTGTTCATGTCAGGAATATAGTAAGCCATCAACCAAGAACCGCATCACGTTCTCAACTGCACATCCAC
This sequence comes from Trachelipus rathkii, assembly GCA_015478945.1. NCBI lineage: Eukaryota > Metazoa > Arthropoda > Malacostraca > Isopoda > Trachelipodidae > Trachelipus > Trachelipus rathkii. The sequence goes on along the minus strand of JABUQX010052647.1, from coordinate 23,545 downwards.
ATATTACCTTCTTTGACTTGCTGAAATCGTTTATGTCCATTGACACATGTCAACATATCTATGCTATAGCGAATAGCTGAGTAATTTCACTGCGTCTCTTAGCAAACCGAAGATCCACAGAAGAAAGCTGAGCTAGGCTCCAGACAGTTCCATGTGTGGCGTTTTTATCTGATATTATTTTAAACACATTTCTCATATACCATCTCTTGGTGCTTGTTATCATACTCTTATGCTCGATATATTGTGTTTCTCAATTATTGTTCTTATACATTAAAAAGCACAGTCCGAATTGCTTTCAATGATGTAACAAGGCGTGAATTTAGGTATCTACTACCGACAGCCGCGCCAAAGTGTTACGCCGGTCTCTCATAGATATATTTCGATGTGTAGGAGACATACAAACACATTTTTTATAAAGTGTAAAGCATAAAAGTATCCGCAAATGTACTATGTATGTTGTTATCTAGACCAATCGATACTATATCATAATTCTTGAAGTGTAATGTAAAACTATCCTCTAAACTATCTCAAAAACATAATTCTTATAGTATTATTAACTATAATCTGGTGATCATACAGTACTTTCAACATTACTTCAATAACACTATTATATTCTTTATCCTATATAAACTTTAAGATATAGTAACTTGCTTCAAATTCTTTAGTCTATTCTATTGTTGACAGATATTTAATCTAATTTCATATATGAAATTTCTTATGTTCTAGGAATAGGTGATCCTATTTATAATATAATCAGTCATAAAAACATGAAACGAGAGTGCTCTTTTTAAGAAATTAATAATCAACATAAGCACCACTAATGAAAGATAAAGAATATATTAATATAATTCAGTGTCGAGCCGCTAGAGTGTAAGAACCTTTGCAAGAAATACTCATATGCTCTAAATTTTCGGACTGACCACGCTATGAGTACTTATGCAGATAGCCATTTTCCCTGATGCTCCATACGAGTGTGACATATAACAGAGCATATAATGTATCACCTGTAATCTGTTCCACTCTATTGTGTCATCATTGGAGAATTCCATTGAAATGAATTTTATTGCCTACTATATTTAATTAATAGGACTTCTGCTGATAGTATTACTGAATATACTTGGGTATATATATATATATATATATATATATTGATGTCAATGATTAATAGATTCAATACTGATCTGTAATGATGATCAAATATTTACCTAGCCTATATGTAATAGATATATGACATAAGCTCTAACAATCCACTTTTGACTCATGATTTTTCTCTGAAAACTCCATCAGATCTCCAACCATAAGTAATATTTACATGGAGCTGATTATTTGCTCTATATGGTAACTAATTTTAATATGTTCTATGTTCTGATGTACCACAATATGAACGTAATAAATCTTGACTATCATCACATAGTCCAGCTTAGATACATGAGCAGCTATATGCGAGCGAGTAATCATGCGAGGGAGCTGCTTAGCCATGCTAAGATCATTAGCGGCCACGCAAGTAATCTGATTCTCATCATCTTAATCTGCCTTTTCGTATTAAATATTTGCATCAATACTACTCTTAAATACCACCAATTAAAAATTATGTCTCTTACAGTAGGAGTATTCATAGAAGAGGAGTAACTAACTAGCTATAATACTATTACGTGATCAGTACCCTCCTATCCGAATATAATTCTTTCTATTCTATCTTAATATAGTCACATATAACATAGTCGATCTATAGTGAATGTTTAGTATTCTTCATCAATAATACATGCTTATTTCTGTTCTGCTTTTAATTATATTGTACTAGTCTATAGTTATGCGAGATATAGTGTATTGCACATCGTCGTGAATATATATATAAAAAGCAACTACCCTTATAGATAATGAGATCTTTATTATCTACAATAGAGAGTGTAACAAATCGGTGAAATATAATTTATCTACATGTATCATTGATCCTGAATAGATATTTAGCAGACACACAATGTGCATTCAATATAAATTAATTCACAATATGAGATGTATTCGACAATACAATGATATTTATTGTATACGCGATACGTTTCGGAACTCCTTCTAAGCAATCAAACGGAAACCACACACCTACATATATGATACTTAAATGCAGCCATTATGTATTCACTTATATATATCGACTTAAAGACACTGTCTACATCCAGGAATGTTCACAGGTATTACTAATTTATGCAGACCTGAATATTATTACTGTGATTTAAATAGTGAGTGTAACCAGATAAGTGTACATAAAGATACCCGTTCTATATATGCTTCTATATTCTATGGCTATTCTCAAAACATAATACTTTAACTATAATCTCTTCTATATATATAATATTCAATAGCATATAAATATATGATATTACTTCTACGACGTATCATGGTACCTTATATTATATTGATATATATATATAGTATAAAGGGTCCATTTTCGGTTCTCTTAGCTATGGATTATTAAAGTATTTTTCTCCATTACTTCAGGTACCAAATATCAAACATATTACGGCATTTATCCGACATTCTCGATTTTTTCAATGTCAGGTATTACTATATGAAAGAAACTGCTATATATTCTACATATTACCACATTATTTTTAGCGTAATGCTTCGTGCCTCATCTTCAATTGTGTACGATATGTAAATAATTTTTGTACGGTAACTCTAATATATCTATATTCTGCTCTGTATATATAGGTCTAAACAGAAACGATAAGCTTTATAAGCCACGACATTCCTGTCACATCTCACACTTTTGTCTCTAGATGAACTTTACTAATGTAACGAGTTTGAAACTAAGATGTTGGTGGCTCGAATGCATCGGTTTCACAGTCATCGCCTTTGCCTTTTGCTATCAGAACTACGCGGGTAGCTACTACTTTTGAAATGTAAAAGATGCGCTTGTTCTACACAGTGTGACTCAAATAACCATCTGCCAAACAGTACTCTACATAACACTAAGTCTCCTTCACACCCTGACTATAAATAGGATGTATCACATATTTATGTGAATACCTGTATCCTTCTACAATTAGAACAGTGCATAATAATGTACATAAGATATATACCGACGTCATGGTGTATTCAGAAATTGCACAAGCCAAATGTTTGTGAACTTATGAATTTCCAACCCTCATGCGTCGGCCCGAATCATAGTCCAATGTCTATGATCCATTAAAATGTTCGAAAATAGCATATCAATAGGACTTACATAATTGACTAAACGGACGCGCGAGTCTCAAACAGACTGCCGTTTCTCAAGCATCTTCTGTCCATTGAAAAAGTTTTCATCAATAACACTGTGATCTACAATGTGTTATCGAACGACTCGATTGATTTATTCTCTCAGTTTGACACAAAAGTTTGTCTACAAAAAGAGTATTTGCAGAACATATATAGTCATTATGCTGTTTAATATTGGTATCATTCCTAAATAAGTCTGTATCTAGTAGATGTCTTCTTGTGTATCATCTGCAGTCTATGACTAGCTATTAGAACTCTACGTAAATATAAGATAGTGAGCATTATTATGTAGT
>JABUQX010052647.1:0-15000 GCA_015478945.1 Trachelipus rathkii | reverse complement strand
CGGGGCTCTCGGCCTTCCGGGGAACCACGGGGGTAGGACTAATTCCCCCCTCCCGGGAGTGTCTCCGGAACCCCCGCTCTTGTATTTGGGTGTCCGCCGGGGTCCTCCGCCCTCCCCTATGGGTATGGAAAACTCCCCCCTGTGTTCCCGTTCGCTAGCGAGCCCTCCTACATTATGCCGTGCTAATACCTTTACCAATAATATACTATATATGATATATATATATATTACTAATATATTATTCCCCTGTCCTAAAAATAAAAAAAGTAGCCATAATTTATTTATTATTTTATTTATTTTTTTTATTTTACCATTTTTCCTATCTAAAAATTTAACAAGGATTCAAAAAATGTATTCCTTTTCGCTGTTGCTATTGTAGTTTTTGAGATTTTTTTTTTTTTTTTTTTTTTTTTTTTTTTTTTTTTTTTTTACAGTTTGCCTCAATAAAATTTTGCCAGGTATTCCAACAATGTATTCCTTTTCGCTACTTTAGTTTTTGAGATATGGATCGATGATATTTCGCTCTAAACCAAATATCACCATATATATATAATATATTATATATTATATAGTATAATTTTATACTATATCATATTAATATATATTTAATATATATATATATATATTATATATTGATTATATATATAAATTACTATAACTAGTATAATATATATTGGGCAATAGCCCGTTTTAGGTCAATCTAATTCAGATATCGTTATTTTAGAAAAGACGTCGATTTTATAATATGCCAGTCTACAAAATGTGTTTAAATGCATACAATGCAAATTAAAAAGCAAAAGTTTTGTAATTTATGCTCAAAAAAAAACATATATATATAAAAAATTAAAAAAATTATAATAAATTCTATATATAAATAATATATATGATAAATATTTTTATAAAGAATATATATATATATATATATATATACATATATATAATTTTTTTTAATAACATACCAGAAGAGTAAAGCACAGCAGTGGCAAAAGAGGCATGCAGATAGCCGCTTCTATGGTATGAGCGTTGCCTTAAAAGAATTTTTTATTATTTATATATATATATAGTTATATATATATATATATATATATACTATATATATATATATTATATTATATATATATATATATATAATTTATATATATATATATATATATATATATATATATATAGTCCACTGGGGGGGCATGGTACAGGCCAAAAATTGCTAAAACATGAACGCTTGATATTATTATGGAGTAATTGAGATTTTGGCCAAGTAAGTGTATGAGTTAATAGTCCAATCCTTTAACATTAGAAAAATGTTAATAAAACAATATTTTTCTCCCTTAGGCTGAAATAGCACATGCTGAAGTAGAGTGATCACTTTTCAGACCTCAAAAGTTCAAACACAAGGTTTTAATTTTCTCCTATTTACGGAAGAAAATCAGTACAGAAACCGAAATTTGGGTTAAAACGTGAACAGTTGGGGTTCAGCTATTAGCCAATGGGAAGCATAGTTCATATACCATCCCTCAAAAAGGGGGGGTGTTCACCTTTTGCACCTAGCAGGTTTTAGATATGAACGAAATTTTGTTCATATTATACCCCAAGTGTTGTTTCACCTCTTACCCCAAAAGCTGTTCATGTCTTAACCTGTTCACGTCAGACCCCTCCCCTCCTTGGACTGGCCTAAGGGCTGCTCCAATCAACTTCGGTAAAACACAGGATCGATTTGCAGACCTTTAAACATAGGATAGGACACAAGTTCAACTCTGCTAGCTCGAAAATAAAAAAAGCTGCATTACTTGCACTAGAAAAGGGGGGTAGAAGTCTATATACGTACTCATACTAGAGTGACTCGTCACCTTAAAAAACACACCAATCAACTCCCATCCTTATAACATAGGGGTAAACACCAATATTAGGTGTATTCTCGCAATAGGACATGTCATGCTAGAAGTGCAAGAAAAGTGTTAGAAAAAGTCTAACTCATAGTAGGAAGCATCCTTAGACCTTATAGATACACACAATCGATCCCCATACCTATATCAACATAGGGTTAGACCCCAATATTAGGTGTATCTATGATTGTAGTACGCTTACTAGAAGTGCTAGAACCAGTTGGGCTGGTTCGCATTTCTAGCCATTCATTCAAAAAACAAAGGTAGTAATTGACAACTTTATATTTAAATGTAAGTTTATTTTAGCCGTTATTAACATTTATTACAAATATTGAAAGTACAAGCCTTCTTTGTCGTAAAATAGTGTCCATGTGTACCCCACATTGTATCTTCCTTTTGCCCTTTTGGTGAAAACGTGATTGAGTTTTCCCCAATAAAGTTTGTTAAAAACGCAAATATAAAAGAAATAACTAACAGGATATTTTGCAACAACTACTAATAGTATTATATCATATTTTGAGATTTTCAAAAAAAATGTAAATTCTAGACAAGAGAGTTTTTATGAAATATTCATGACTTCCCCCCATATATATTAATATATATAATATTAATTATTATATATATTATATATATTATATATATATAATATATATATATAATATATAGGCCTTATATATATATATATATATAATATATATATATATATATATATATATATATATATATATATATATTATATATAATATATATTATATATATATATATATATATATATATATATATATATATATATACATATATATATAATATATATATATATATATATGAAAATCGGTTAAAAAAATTTAAATTTTTTAAAACTATTTTTGTAAATTAAATGTTTAGTTTTAATACAGTTCTTACATGAAACCAAGTCAGTAATGTTCCATAATCACAAAATTTGTCAGTCATAACATGCAGTTTTGCCTTAATAATATATATATATATATATATCGTATATATATATATATATATATATATATATATATATATATATATATATATATATATCTTATATAATATATATATATATATATACCGTATATATATATATGTAAGGGGGTGTGTACTATAAAGAATTTATTGATCTCTGTATTATCATTAAGTGTAAATATTTTGTAGACTTGTATCATCTCTCCTCTAAGAAATTGCTTTTATCCAGAAAACATTTAACTCCTTCATCCAGTCCTCGTAGATCTTATTCTCAAATCCAGAAATCATCTTTATTCTACATTTTTTCTCTCCAGCATATCTATGTCTTTCCTTAAATAATGTGCTCAAACTTGTGCACATTACTTTAATACTGGCCTAACAGAGCTATTATACAGTTTACTTATATCTTCTTTGCTTTGGTAAGCCACATTGCGATTTATTATACCCAGCATCTTATTAGGTTTCTTCCTTGCCTTCAAGCACTGATAGCCACTTTCAGATTACTGCTTACAAAAACACCCAAACTTTTTCTTAGCATAAGTACTGTATGTTAGAAAAAAATGTATTTCTGGTATTTATTACTAGTTTAATTACAAGTCTAAATGTGAAAAAACAATTTATTATTTCCAAAATTTATAGAGAGCAAATTTGTTCATAGTTAAATTTGGTGTGACGATGCCTATTTATAGGGGCATCCGGTTATGTAACTCTGCACGCAGTCCAATGTTTGAACCCGTGTAGAGAGTAAAACTCCTTTGACTCATTCATTTCCAACCCCCACACTTGTGATCTTTCATCGTTGGCAACCCTGGATCAAATTCAAGTCCAGTCGTCTTGATGATTTTGTTATGGATGAGATTTCAATTAGTAGTTCTATTTACCAATGGTAATGTCTAGTATTAGAAAGGTTTAACCTTCATTAAGTCCATGATTACTGCTTATAATCATACCAAAAATTCATTTAAGTAACCTACATGGATACCTTTCACTATTATAGCATTAAATATTTGCACTTTCTACCAATCTAGGGGTCTGCTAGATTATAAAATTCTTTGCATCCTCTTTACATTGTTCTTCACCCACTTAATCATGTACAACATCATAGTTATTGGTTCAAATTTCAAATTGTTTCTTTTATATTTTTGCTGACTGTTCAGTTAGTAATTCTTATGTCCAAATGAATCTGATTAATAAATTCTATTACCTTGATTATCATGATATGCTTATAATTACCCAAATATTCATTTAAAAACTACATGAGTCCTTTCCACTATTTTCAGTAGTCATTTTAATATTATTTGTCACTTCTACCAATCAAGATCTGTCTAGATATTAAAATCTTTTGATCCAGCATTACTTGTCCTTCCGAAATTGTCATTTTGCATCATCTGCAAATCGAAACTTTCACTTACCTAATTTATTCTGTACGTTAATTTCGAAATTTTGAAAAATCAAAATTCACCTTAACTTTCCTCCTCCTAAACTGATTATTTTTTAAGCATGCTTGTAATATTAAATGTATAAAAAATTAAAAAAATTAGGGTAGCTATTTTTTATATATTTTTCATAATAACTATCATTGACTATAATAATCACCTTCTTTAGTCAATAGGCCTTAAACAACACATGGATGATCAGTGCATTGTAAATTCTCCCAGTGAAATTCTTGAGGCTATATCATGCTTCAACGAATAAAACTATCTAAATCTAAAAGCACCATTTCGTAATGCTATTTTGTTTAATGATTTAAAATCTGATTGTTAAACCAATGTCTTATTAAAATGTGTGGATTCTGATTATGACATTTCACTTTTCTAATAACATCTCCAGGGGAAACATTTCACACACACCAATTGCTTTCTAAAAATCTCACGTTCTCCTCTTTCCTTCACATTTTCCTTGCATTCCATGTAGCCCTTACATTCATCAATTTCGCCGAATTAGAAGATGTTTCACGTGATCACAGATCTCCGAGGCAGTATCAGCATCATAGCAAATATGTTAGTGGCAGACCAACCCAACTACCACGTCCTATATTTTTTTTTTTTTTTTTTTTTTTTTTTTCCCTTCTACGACACGGGATACAATTGGCATTCTCTACCAATATAGGATATGAGTAGTAGAGTCTTAAGGTGTTGTCTAGAAGAGTGTGTTACTTTAAGATGTTAAATGGATAAAATGTTCAATATGTGCTGAGGAGAGGTTAAAATATTAACTCAAAAGAAAAGGCCCCATTAAGGAGTAATTTCCAACGCTTCAGAGCCTGTCTACCTCTCTCTTCTCTCATCCTCTCTCTCTCTCTCTCTCTCTCTCCTCTCTCCTCTCTCTCTCTCTCTCTCTCTCTCTCTATACTATCTCTCTCTCTCCTCCTCTCCTCTCTCTCTCTCTCCTCCTCTCTCTCTCCTCTCTTCTCTCTTCTCTCTCTTCTCTCTCTTCTTCTCTCTTCTCTCCTCTCTCTCTCTCTCTCTATTATATACTATATAAATATATATATATATATATGAATATATAACTAATATATTATTATATATTATAATATTTATAAATAATATACAATATTTGCCGGGTTGTAAAAGGAGGTTTGAAATAACGTAGATAAGAGTAATTATTTTGTGAGGACATCCTCAGGTTGTAATTATGTTAATAGAGCAGCTGAGCAAGGTCTGATTAAATTTAGGATATGTGTTGTGAGAGGAACGTGATGCAGAGTGTAGTAGAAATTGATGCAGGAAGTGGCTGTGCAATATAAACGTTGGTGAATGTAAAGACTAAGTCTTGATGCGCTAGGAGTCTACTGAGTTATTTACCTGTGATTGTATGGTAGTGAACTATTCTGGAATAAAGTTATGACAAGTTCATTTCAATGGACAATTCAGGCTCATCTAGGTAAAAATTAAAAGTGAGAATGAACATATTAAGATTGTTGGAGAAGGGTAATGAGGATAAAGAAAGTAGTAATGTTCATGTGAAAGGCATGAATGATCGTTAACGAGATAGTGGAGAGTGTGTGTACGACCGGCTGGAGACGAGAGAAGGATTGATGCTGAACGAAGTCTGAGGAGAGAATGTATTTGGCAGAGCGAGATAAAGGTCATATAGGAAGAATGGCGTTTGTATGGCATGGTTGGCACCTGGCAGGGATAACCTACATGACATTTACCATAGTCGAGGGCATTATACAAGTGAGGGCCGTCCCTATGATGCTCTAGTGATTTTCGTCTGTACACTCTCACTAATTTAATGTAAAGGCGGTAACAAACACTATATAATCATAGCTGTGCTTCTTTCGACGTTCATTTCTCCTACTCTTTCTTTCATCTGTACAGCACCTTACCCCCATTCTTGGGAAAAAATGAAGGAAAAGAAAAAATAATATAATTATTATAATATAATATATATTAACTTATATATATATATAATATAATATTATTTATATATATATATATATATATATACTATATTCATATTATATATATATATATATTAAATACCTACTATATTAAATATATATATTATAATATACTATATTATTATTCCAATAGAAATAAATTATTAAAATTTATATTTTTCAAAATCTTGGATGTAGGACAAATAGAATAAAAGAAAACAGAAAATAAACATATTGAATGATTTTATTCGAAAAGCATCGTCAATATATTTTATTAATTTTTTTAATAATATTTTAAAACACTGAAAGCATTTCTTTATTTTCTTCTTAGGCATTCCCTTGACCCTAAATTGGTAAATTTATGAGAATCGAAAGACAGTTCCCTTAATTCCTATATCCTTTGAGATATTTAGCAAAATATAAGGAAATCAGCCAAAACGATACTTTACATTTTCCAAATTTGGGAAAATAGTTGTTGCGGAATTCAACAATATTTGAAAAAAAAAAAAATTATATCTAATTGTATACTCTGCATTGTCAGGCATTCTCAGTTTCATTTCAATAATTATACAAGAGATTCATTACGTATCTATTAGATAAATAAAATGGTACAGACTATTTCCAGTTCGATTTGAAAGTTATCATTTCCACAAAGGCACTCTTGGCTAACAAAGTGCTTCTCTGCTAATGGCCATAATCTGTAAATCCACATTTGACGAAAATTTAATCTAATGCAGATTAAATTTAAATCTAATCTAATTAAATGAAATCTGAATTGCGCTCACTAACCGTGAAAGCATAAACTTAAGATTCAACAAGAGTAATCTTGACAGTCTAATTCATCCTCTTTATTCTTGTATAACAGATATAGGAAACTATTTTAAAACTATAAATTCCACCAACTCGCAACAGAAAAATTCCTAAGGACGATATCAATATTTGTTTTGTAGATTGTACTTTTTATAATTATATACATATTGTTATTATTATCACTATTTATTTTCGTCGCTCGGCTAAGTTTTAATTTATAATGTTCACTCTTCTGGAAAATGTAATTAAAGTTACGTTTTAATTGTCTATAATATGTCTGTGCTGTAAGTTGTTGCTGATCTTTAGTCGTTCTTAACATGATAAAAACTTTAATATTGTTCGTGTTCAGGCGTATGCACGATTGGGGAAACTGCCCTAATGGTTTTTTCACAAAACCACCTTACAAAAAACCACCACTGTTTTATCTGATTTATGAAAAATAGTAAAAAATGAAGGATGAAAAATCAACTGGGATGAAGGCTATAATTGAAATGTAAATCTTTGTTAATTTCTTTATTTTAATTTCAACTTTAATTTTAATTTTTTATAGTTAAATGCTCTTTTATTGTTATATTTTATTATTATTTTTAGCAGAACATTCCACTAAGACAAAAAGGGAGCCCTAAGATGAAGCTCTGTGGCAAAGACATCCCACACTCAAAAACACCCACTATACTAGGTGACAACTTTCGAAACCCATATGAGTGACATGACCTTTGCTAAATTGCTGAACACTTTGACAAGTGACAACATAACCAAAAAACTTAAAAAATGTAATGCCTTTAAATTTTAATGCACTAGGTGGCACACCAAATTTGGTCAACAAAAAACCTTATAATGCCCAGCCTATTGAGTACTCAGCATTATGGGATGAGAAAACCGGGCCTTTAAAGGCGTGGATGGCTTATGGAATAAACGCCCGGTAATGTTAATCAGCAATGCATGAGTTCCAGTGTTCGAATTCCGCTTGATGAAGAAGTAAAATCTTCTGTGGACTCATATTTAAAATCATACAATCAATTTTGTCAATCCACTTTAAACATTATATAATATATAATATATAAATATATTATATATATTAACTCTATATATTAAATGACTCCCTCACCTATTTAATAATATTATCTATATTATATAAATAATGTAACTTATATTTCTTTCTTCTTTATCTTCCTTATTCCGCAAGAAGGAGTAAGGTGCGTACGAGCATCAAAGAGCAGTAGAGAAACAATATATAAGTCAAAAGAAAGCCCAGCCTTACCGCTCCCCTCAAGACTCATTTAATTAGATGGAGAATCACTTGCATCAGAAAATTCCACCTAAAGCTCATGGGACAGCGATGAACCATCAATATGGTCTTCGCTCACTATGGGTTCACACAAGGTCATCCCTTGCCACGGATGTCCCAACCTCGCCCGCCTTAATCACCCCCCACACCCCGCACTCAATGCACTCTGATTCATACTAACCTTATCTGCATCTCGCCGCATAGTCAATCCAAACTCGCATTCTCTCCTTCAGACATTCGTTTACTGACTCACAATCCACTTTTTCTTCGTTCCCAGCCGGTTTCCCAAACCACTCCCACTTATACATCCGTTGAACCAACCGACTTTCTTCAGCCTTTCCATATGACCAAACCACTCGCAAACTTTATTCTTTATTCTCTCATTTACCCTTTCTTCACACTACACAACTTCTAAAATTCCCTCTTTGATCATGTCTCATCCCACTGCACACCCCTACACTGCACACATCTGAAACAATTGAAGCATTAATACGCCGTATAATTCTTATTCAGACATGTCTCCCTACTATACAAAATAACACATAACAAAATACCTATTTAGACCAGCAAATCAAAGTCACTTTCTTGTTCATAGCATCACCAACGAATTTAATATGTCTCTACTACACTCCTGCATTCACAACTTCCTACTACCATCTGCATCGTTCTTCCCTTCTCACCCAATATACCCTAAATATTTAAATTCAACACTTGTTCCAGCTGCTCACCATTCTAACATAACTTCACTTAGGAGTGTCTCACTCCACAACATAACTTACTCTATCCACGGTTTACTTCATAGCCCCTCCTTTACAACCTGGCAAAATCTATCTACAATTCCTCTCAACTCTCTTCAGATTCGCACACAGACCAACAATCATCGCATATCGCAACACCCGATGGTTCCAATCCCGAAGCCAAATTCTTTACTTCCCACCTTTGTTTAACTTATAGTATATATTAATAATTATATAATATATATAATATATATAATAATATAATATATAAATTATATATTATTATTAATAATATATATATAAATATATAAAATAAATTTCTATAAATATATAATAATATAGTATATATAATATATATAATCCTCCCTTTAAAATTCCACAGAAGTGGTTAATTATTTGCATTGCTGATCATATTAAAAGTTTTTGAATTAATCCGTCATGACACAAAGTTTGATTTCTAAATTTCCATCTTTCGATATCTAACTTTCTTGCTGATTTTTTTTCTGGACGCCCTCCTTTACCAGCCGTTCTAGAAAGTCACCATTGGTCTCTTAAATCTATTAATAGGGGTACTCCTCGGAGTTCAAATCTATTCAGTATTATTCTCCTACTTCACTTATTTTGTTATCGATCTTATCTACTATAGTAAATTCTACTAACATTACCATAAACCCATCTTACGATTTTATTATTCAAAAACAAACCACTACAGTAATAGCTGATGCTAAGAGGATGTCTTGGAAACGACTGAATCTCTTAGTTTATGGTATTTATTTAGCTTGTCGAGAAAGGTAGTTATTAATATCCTGTAATTAATCCATTTTCATCTAATCTACTCGGACCTAGTACACACATAACACACAAAGCTCTACTCATCAGACGCTTGGCGCACGCTACCTTCCCTACCAACAGACTCTCAATTGCCAATTGCTGCTATACTGTGAAACAGTGATGTCACTCACCGACACTTATATATGAGTTACGCAATGTTATAAATAGTTAGCAATTTTCCACTCGAATATTTATACATTCTCAGGTAAAAGATGTTGCTCCTATAGTACATCAATCAATCTCCCCCTCTCTCACAGATTTTCGCCATCACATATCCCATTCGATCCAACACACTATTGCCGTCGTTCGTATATAATTTGTAATCTGTATTACAACGGAAACTGCTCTGTTCTAAACCTCTCGTTGTATACTTCATTCCTTTGCTCATGTAAACTTGGGCAATACACACAAAGCTTACTTTTTCGAATACAATTTCCGAATCCAAGGATAACCTTTTTTACCTACATACTGGAAGAATGTATATATAAGCCGAGCTTCGTGGTCTACCAGTATTACCAGAGAGTAGGTCAGGATGGAAACGCGATTAAGTTAGGCTTTGTTTACAAGAGTTAATTCTTTAAAAAATAGAATATGCGATATTTTATGGAAAAATGTTTTTGTTAAATACCGTTAATAAAAACTTCATATCGCACATTTCAATAATAAAAATAATTTAATTGTTTGGAAAACTTCTCTTATGAGCTTATCAAAGTTTTCATTATGTGGTAAAAACCATTTCAATACAATCACAGCAGATACGAAAGTTACTCCCCTTATCGAGTGTTGAATTGATTGTCAATATTTGAACATTTTCCCAACCGGCAATTTTTTTGCCTAAGGATTTAATTATTCTTACCATATTTCATTAATGACTGCTATAATCATTGAATTGGTTTGTGAAACTAATATATATTGTTACTATTAATGTATGTTAAAGTATACACTTCCGTCTGCTATAAACAAAAATAGGCAATTACCTATATACAGTATTGAATTATCGAGAGACGAACCACCGAAATTGTTATTTGTAAATAAATCCATATAACCAATACTTGAGCTGTAGAAAATATGAAAACAAATTCTCTTATTAAGAGACAGAATTATGACCAGACATTGCTTATAATAATTCAGTTATAAAAATATAATGTTAAAAAAAAAAAAAAAGAAAATCCACGCAGCGAAAAGAGAAATTGGGACTGCAGGATTACACCAATGACAAGAAAAGATTCTTGCGAGTGAAATACGAAAGTTCCAAAGTTCGAATAACTTATAATATGTATTGTAAAGGACAGGTTGAATTCCTGAGTAGTTGGTTTGTTCCACTCTGTTGTCACCCGACTCATAATCTGCTTTTATTAAAATTCTAGAGACTTATACCCACTACTTATATATATCTATCGTATAATATGTAATAAGTCTTAGTATTGGACTAATAGTGAAAAATAGTTTCACCTTTTTGTATTGACAAAAAATTTTTATCCAAATGTTATTTCATATATCGCAAAGAGCATTTATAATCACACGAAGGTTTAATTGTTAAAGTATTACCCCTCCGAAAAATTATTAAAATAGTCTTTACCAGTTTTTTTTTAGTTGAATAATAAAGTTATAATGAATAATAATGCTTTTGAATGGAATCATAAGTATGTATGTATAAATGTCGATAGTAAATCGTATGTAAGAATTAATAAAGCAGGTAGCCGAATGGTTTGAATATACCTGATAAAAAACGAGTGAGTCGGGATGTTATGTTAATCAGGAACTATTTAATGATACCATTATCATAGATAGGGATATTGCGTCCCTGCATACTATCCTTCTCTCCGTTGTGATACCAATACCATACTAGTCGGTACTGATCTTCGATAGAGATTTATTCCCATCTCATATAAAATAAATAGTACTCTGAATAATCCATAAATCATCCACGTACTCTCACTCTCACTTATTATAGTAGTCATAAATACTAATCAGTCTCACTGCATATTATATTTTCATACTTTACTATACTCCTCGAATTCTAGTCGACAATTTATTATTATGATTCATTCAAAAGCATTATTATTCATTATAACTTATTATTCAAACTAAAAAAAAAACTGTCAAAACTATTTTAAATAATTTTTCGTAAAATTAACAATTAAACCTCGATTATAAAGCTCGACATATAAATTACCTTGAAAATTATTTTTTCAATACAAATGTGAAACTATTTACTATAATCCAAACGACATACAAGTTTACGAGTAAAAGTAATTGAAAGCTCAATCTTAAAATCAGATTAGAATCGAGACTACAAGGAACACACACACTCAGGAATCATCTGTCTCTTACAAAATTATTATATCGACTGACTTCGTATTTCACTCGAGAACTTCTTGCATTGCAAATCTTCTGCATCCAATTTTCTGCCTGTTTTTTTTTTTTTATTTTAACTGAAATATTTATAATGCAATGAAATGATCTGGTCATAATTCCTGTTCTAGAAATTGAATTTGTTTCATATTTCCTGCTCAAGAAATTGGTTAAAGATTTATATAAAATAACAATTCGGTGGTTCGCTTTTGGTTTAATACTGTAAAATATGCCATTTTGTTAAGCAAGGAAGTTAACTTTAAACATACATTAATAGTAAATTTATAATGTTAAAACCAATTCAAACTGAAATTAAGCAAGTCATTAATGAATAATGGTAAAAAAATTAAAATTCCTTAGCAAAAAAAATGCCGGTTGGGAAAATGTTCAAATATTGACAATCAATTCAACACTCGATAAGGGGAGTAACTTTCGTATCTGCTGTGATTGAATGGTTATAATTAATTCAACATTGAAAGCATAAAGAGAAGTTTTCAAAAATAAATATATATTTAAATAGCAAGCTATGAAGTTTTTAATTCAACGGTTTTTAAAAACATTTCAAAATTCACTCATTTTTTAAGAATTAACCTGTACATTGAAACCAAGTTAAAGATTTCTTACCATAAGATAATTTTAGAAATATTCCAACCACGTATCGCTATATATATATATCTTCCAGTATGTAAAGGTAAAAACGGGTTATGCCTTGGATCGGAAAATTGTACAGAAAAAGTAAGTTTGTGTGTATTAGCACAAGTTACATGAGCAAAGGAAGAAGTATACAACGAGAGTTTAGAAGAGCAGTTTCCGTTGTAATACAGATAACATAATAAAAGTGCTGCACCAGTTATTGGACAAAGATATTGTAGAAAATCTGTGAGAGAGGGAGAGTTGATAAGACAAGGGCCCAGACTCTAACCTTTAAATGAAAATATCCGAGTGGAAATGCTAACATTATATGCGTACTCCATACAAGGGCGGATGACACTCCTGTCCAGAGCAAGCAATGGGAAGTGAGAGTCATTTTGAAGCACGTGTGCCAACCTGAGAGAGAGAGTGTGTGTATGTGTGTAGCTAGGTCGAGTAGATAGATGAAAGGGATTAATTACAGCGATATTAATAACTACCTTTTCTCTGAGCAAGCTATAAATTCCATAAACATAAGAGATCAGTCGTTCCAAGACATCCTCTTAGCATCAGCTATTATCTGTTAAGTGGGTTTGTTTTTGAAAATGAAAAACGTAATATAGGGTAATGTAATGTAGTAGTTAACTTACTAGTAGATAGATCATTAACAAAAAGTAGGAGAATAATACTGAATAGATTTGAACTCCGAGGAGTACCCCTATTAATAGATTTAAGAGACCAATGGTGACTTTCTAGAACGGCTGGTAAAGGAGGGCGTCCAGAAAAAAATCAGCAAGAAAGTTAGATATCGAAAGATGGAAATTTAGAAATCAAACTTTGTGTCATGACAGATTAATTCAAAAACTTTTAATATGACCAGCAATACAAATAATTCCACCCACTTCTGTGGGAAAAAGGGAGGATATATAATAATATATATATATATATATATATTATATATATATATATATATATATATATTATATATAATATATATATATATATAATATAATATATACTATATATATATATATATATATATATAATATAATATATAATATATATATAATATAATACTTATATATTATATATATATATATAAGTAAACAAAGTGGGAAGGTAAAAGAATACTGCCTTCTCCGGATTGACCATCGCGTGTTGCGAATATGCGGAATGATTTGGTTCTGTGGTGGCGAATCTGACAGAGAGTTTGAGAAGGACTTTGGTAGATAAGATTTTGCAGGTGTGAAACAAGGAGGGAGCTTGAAAGTACAACGTGGATAAGAGTAAAGGTTATGGTTGTGAGTGAGACACTTCTAATGTGAAGTTATGTTAGATGGTGAGCAGCCGAAACAAGTGTCTGAGTTTAAATATTTAGTTGTATATTGGGTGAGACGGGAAACGGACGGATGCAGAGGATCAGTAGATAGTTGTGAATGGCGAGGAAGTGGCTAGCTGCACATTAAAATCGTTGAGTGAATGTAAAGGGACTAATCTTGAAGTGTGCTTGGGTCTGAACTAAGGTATGTTGGTTACCTGTGTTATTGGTCGCCCTATAGTAGTGAAGACTATTGGTCTTGGAATAAGAGTATTAGATCTTTAAAGTTCAATGTACGTTCAGCATGGACAATCTTATGGGTGTGCTAGGTGTGAGAAGAATGTGATAAAATGAGGAATTGAACGTATTAGAGTTGTGTGGGTGTGAAGAAAGGGGTAAAATGAGAGAATAAATGAAGTATGTTGAGATGGTTTGGCATATGGAAAGGATGAATGATATAGTCGGTTGGTTAAGCGATTGTATAGTGGCGAGGTGTTGGAACGACCCGGCTGGGAGACCGAAAGAAAAAGTGATTGATCAGTAAAACGAATGTATTGAAGAGAGAAAATGGCAGTTTGTAGAGCGAGAAGGAAAGGTGTTATAACAGGAGTAATGGCGGAGGGATGTTTTTTTCTTGGGGTAATGGTTGTGGCCACCTGCGCAAGGATGAACCTACATAGCGAACTCTAACCATATTGAATGTTTCATCCCCGCCCTATGTCCCAATGAAAGCCTTTAGGGTGTGGAATTTTCCTGAACTGCAAAAATGAGTTCCTCCCACCTAAATTTAA
>JABUQX010052646.1:0-2500 GCA_015478945.1 Trachelipus rathkii | reverse complement strand
ACTAGATGAAATTAATATTAAATAAGAAATTTCCAATCCATTCCTCTCCAAGACTCCAACACGAATTCAAAACCAACCATCTACAACCAGCAGCCCTCACCTTCCCTAAAGATGTTTATATTTTCAAGGGATCAAACCAATGACCTTCACGACAGATCAACTCACATACAATAGACAGTAAACAAAGCTCACACCTCCCCACACACATCCTATTTCAAAACATCCTCCACTTCACCCCTAGTAAATAAGCCAAAAAAAATGGCCTTTGCCAATTCCTCACCAGAACCCTTGCAAAATACTTATACAGAAAACAAACCTCCCGCATCTATCAAATTGGCAAAACGGCGTCCCACAGCAAACCATCTCTCCCCATTTTATTCAACTTTTTCACAGCAAGTCTTGCCACCTCAACCCACCCAATCACCAAACTTCCATACTTATGCAGACGACATGCAGTCTTATTCCCAAACAAACCCAGACGTAAACAACAGCCCACACAAACATACCCCAAGAAAATCACACTTTATTAGAAAATTAATCTCCAACAATGACGCAACCCCCTTAATCCTCATCACTTTTAAACCACTGACCGCATTCAATCCCTCCCTCCATCCATAATCACCCTGAACAACAAACCCCCTTTAGATTAAACAAAACCCCAAAAAATTAGGACTACCTACGACACTCATATGACGTCTCCCCTCACATCGACCAAATCACTCCTCAATTAACGAAAACTAAAACACCATCCGAACCCTCCAGCACAACTTCAGTCTGACCAGAACACACACCACTCCTACCTCGATAACAAACTTCTATACAGGAACAAACCTTAAACTATGCCTCCCAGCATCTTCCCAGCACTCTCAATAGAACACACAATAAATACAAATCTCTCAAAATACAGCCCTCAAAATCATCAGTTGCCTAAAAACCACCCCAATCCAACATTACACGACGAAATCTCCATCCTCCCCATCTCCACACACCTGGAGATACGGGGGGACTCAATTCTTAGAAAACTCGTAATCCAACACACCCTTTCATCAAATCTCTACAATCCCCCCGATAAAGTACTAATATCCCCCTTCGTTTACCAGCACATTCCTATTCAACATTTACAATATAATTCCCCAGCCCCCTCCCAATAGGTCATGGTATTACACATATCCATACCCATCTAACCAACACATATCTTCAAAACCGCCCAAATATAACAATTTATAAAACACCCCCTCCCCAAAAAATTTCCCCTAGAGAAAAAACACTGTCCAGAAGAGGCTGGACCTCGCCCGGAGCAAATCAGGTCACCACCCAAAACTCAATGCAAAGTAAATAGATCAAACTAGAACAAGTCACTCAACCCACTCACAGATGTCACAATCGCAAATACAATAGAGCACCTCCTTCTGTGTCTTGCTCTCGACGCCCCCGCCCGACTTCTCTATATCTTTAACTCCCGACCTTTGAACCGCCCGTTCACCGCCTTCCCTGGAAAGTTGCCTCCCCAAAATGCACCCAGAAGATGTATGTATAATATATAAATATATAATAATATAATATATATACAAATAAATATATAATAGTATAATATATATATATAATCGTCAAATATACTATAGTATAATATATAATATATATAATAAATATAATAATATATATATATATTATATATGATAAATATATATATAAATAGTAATATAATTATATATATATATATATATATATAATATATAAATATATATATATATCAATAGTAAATAGAATATTATATATAACCCATATATATATAAATATAAATATGATAATATATATATAATATTAATAGAATAAATATATATGATATATATAATAAATCGTTATATATATATAACACAGTAAAAATAAATCTATATATATAAATATACTAATATATATATAGTAAAATTATATATACTAAAATATTATAATAGCATATAATATATATATATATATATATATATATATATAATAAAATATATAATAGTATATATAATATATAAATAGATATAGTACTAATATATACCAGTATAAAAATAAATATAATACTATATAAATATATACCATCTAATATAATCTAATATAATATATATAAATATATTATGAATATATATATATAATATATAATAGTATATATATAACCATAAATATTAATATAATTATATAATAAAGTATATATATATATATATATATATATATATAAATATATATATAATATTGATATATATATATACATATATATAATAAATATATAGTATATATATATAATATATATATATAATAAATATATATAATATATATATATATATAATATATATAAATATAGATATAAATAAATATAGATATATATATATATATATATATAATATAATATAAATATATATATAGAAATATATATATATAGATATCTATATATATAGTAAATATATAAAAATATAATATATATATATAGTATATAATATAAGATATATATCTCTCTCTT
>JABUQX010052645.1:37500-50221 GCA_015478945.1 Trachelipus rathkii | reverse complement strand
TATTAATCTACAGCTCACACTACACATTTTTATGGAATAAACTACTGGTTATCACCGTGCTGACTAGGTGAAAAATATGCGGTGTCTTCCTCGCTCCAGTACCGAAATTCCACCCATTAATCTGCCGAATTAGGAAACTGGCCTCATTCTGTCCAACCAAAATTACGGAAGCTGCCCGTCAAGTTTATTGTCAAACATGGAACACATTTGGACTACGAACTACAACAAACGTCCGGGATCGCCGGGATGCAGACCGTGCACAATGTGTGCTCTGTAATGAAAAATGTTGTAAATATGTAGAATGCACCGTACGTTCCTGTCTGCCGTAAGTAGGTTTGTTGGGTGTATCTGTGGTATACAATAGAAAGTCAAACTCCATGTCAAGGGTACGGGTGGGGAGGTTGACTTGGGTGGCGAGATGGTGAGTTGGTCAAACCTTATTCTTGAAAACCTGTGTACAATCTGTAAATTATAGTGGAATGCGGTCCAAACGATTTGGATATCTCCGTCTATACACCTCCGTAGCTCTGTGGGCATTCTTGTCTTCAAGAATAAGCGCCTCAACCATATCCGTCAGTTCCTGGGTTGTATACATATTATTAGGCATAGTTGTTATCGGATGTTACAATTAAATAGCTGCCTAAGACACACGATATATACATTCGTTAAGTGCTCCGCTTGACTGTTGTTACGATTATACTGGAATTACCGATCCCCAACAGAGTAGCGTGTCATATTACCTTCGAAATTCATAATTTATTTGGCTGACAATAGTAGTAAATGTAATATTAAATATTACACATAAATGTGATATTCCCTTCATGGAGGATTTTATGGTGTTTTCTACCCCTTCATTCCTTTCGAAGTATTACAACTTAACTATTGGTAGTAACTATTCCCCTCTGACACATATGCTGCAAATATCTTTCCCACGAGGATTGCCAGGAAACAACGTTTGAAATCTGGATTGACGGTTCGCAATGAAACTACATAAATTCTGCCATAGATGCAATTTTCAGCATCGAAACTACACCGGTTTATTGAAAATTCGGAGGTTCATGAGAAATTCGCATACTGCTGCGATACGCGATAACTATTAATGATTTTAGTAAAATAACTCTCGATTTAATTAGACACCCTTTTATTCAACAAAATTTAATAGTCAATAATTGCCTCATTACGGAAATATTCCCTTGTTGTATATGGTATATTATATAATATATATATATATAAATATATATATACTATAATATATAAATATATATATTAATATTATATATATTATATATTAAATATATATATATATTATATATATATATATATATATATATATATATTATAATATTATATATATATATATATAGATATATATATATATATATATATATATATATTATTTGTGCTAAAAGAAGGTTGAATGTTTCGTAGCGGTCAGGACAAATGAAAATTTTCTTCGCATGGTTGTTATAGGCGACAGGCAGCAACCCGGTCCTTTTCCTTTTGCTTGTATTACTCTTGTCCAGCGTTACAATTCTTAAGTGACTAAGAAGCAAGATCCTCTGCGGAGAGCTATGAGTGATACGAGTTTTTGAGGCCTAATGGAATAAGATGCTAGTTCTACTGAAAGGGCGAAAACCTTACCTGAGAGTGTTTAACTCTGAGGACTAGGCGTCGGAAACCATGTTAAACCAGAGAAAATTGATTTATCTAGAGTGTCTAGGGTTGAGGTTTCGGGCCATGAAGAAAGAAGATGCTGGACCCAACTGACAGGGCGAAAGCGCTTCCTGGGTATATATATATAGTTATATAATATATATATATATATATATGAATATTATATATATATATAGTATATAATATATAATATATATATTTATATATATATATATATATATATATATATATATATATATTATATATACTATATATAGTATATATATATATATATACTATATACTTATATATATATATATATATAAATATATAAATTAAATCTAAAATGAGATAGCCACAGAAAACAACATTAAATCTATTTGCCTTATAAGTATATTATAACTATTTCATTGAAAATTCCGATTTATCATATTGTTTTTCCACATATATGAAAATGTATCGATGTATCGATGTACCGGCGATACAGTACCGAGTACCGGTATCGCCCAAACGCTTTCACAAAGTACCGAGTACCGGTATCGCCCAAGCTATTTTTCGAAGTACCGATGTACCGGTATCGCCCAACCAGTTTTCATGTACCGTGCCCATCACTGACTGTTACTACCATCACACTTATGACAATCAAGCCATAAAGTGTGCTTCGCCCTGTACCTACCAGGAAAACACAAATGCTAGTCCTTAGTAGGAGCGACTAAGGACACTGGTCCACCTACCTTATACTACCCTTCGCCATCCAAGGTGTTTGATTGCGCCACCAAGCGTTACTATCTTGTAGATACTAGCGCTAAGTTATCTCTTCTACCTAGAGATCCTCACATCGTCCCTGCTGCACCTCTCCCACACCGCAAGCTTCGCGTGGTAAATGAGTCATCTAAAACCATTTAGGAAGAGTGGTTGCGAACCCTGGACCTCTCCCTCAGGAGAAAATTTCGTTGAGTGTTTATCGTCGCCGATGTAACACAGCTCATCCTTAGAGCTGACTTCCTAGCCATTAGTTGATCTTGGAAACAAGCGCTTGATGGACGGCATCAACACCGTTTCAGCTGGTTATGTTGCTCCTTCTGCTCTCGGAAACATTTCAGCGGTCGTGTCTCCGACCACTTCTGCTTCACCATGGTTCACTCTCCAGCAGAAGGAGTTTCCTTCTCTTTTACGCCCCTGCTCTTTCACCTCCCCTCCTCTGCACTCATTTCATTATCACGTGGAAACTACGGGCTCCCCCACCTTCGCCCGTGTTTTCCTCCGGAGAGGCTCAGGGCAGCTAAGGCCGAATTTGAGCATATGCTTGAGTTGAGGATAGTGCTTCCCTCAAAGTGCAGCTCGTCTTCTCCTCTACACATGGTACCTAAAGGAACCACAGGTAACTGGAGGCCCTATGGTGACCTTAGGGCTCTCAATGCTTGCAAAACCCCTGATCGTTACCCGGTTCTGCACATACAGTCTTTCACTTTTCATCTGGATGGTGCAACCATTACTCCCAGGGTTGATTTGGTCAGGGCCTACCACCAAATCCCGGTGGCACCTGAAGACATTCTAAAGACGGCTGTCATCACTCCCTTTGGTCTCTTCGAGTTCCTCAGGCAGCTCCATGAAAGTGGACTAGACGGATGAAGCTCGCACCGCTTTTGACTCCTCCAAGGAAGCATTGGCATCCGCAACTCTGCTAGTCCATCCACATGACTCAGCTCCCACCAGAGTTCAGGTTGATGCGTCCGACTTTGGAGTCGGAGGCGTCCTGCAGCAACGCCTGAATGATGTGTGGGCACCTCTCGCCTTCTTCTCACGTAAATTGCAGCCTGCTGAAACACGATTCAGTGCTTTCGACAGGGAGGCAGGGAGTTTCTTTCGATTTACCTAGCGGGCCACCGTCACTTCCGGTACTTCCTGGAAGGCCGTGAATTCCACATTCTCACAGATCACAAGCCTATCACGTTTGCGATGACATCTCGTCATCAACGGCACTCGCCCAGAGAAGCTCGTCATCTCGAGTATGTATTGCAATTCACAACTGATATCACTGGTCAACATATTTGTAATTTGAAAAATTTCACTAGCTCAAAATAGAAAAACTTTACTAATTTTTGGTCGAGAAACACAAATTTGATAATAATTTTTATGTATTAGCTCTGGTTTTGAAGATATTTACATATTAAATAATAACATAGAACTTACATGCTAACTATCGAAAAGATATCAATTGAAGCTCTTTAATATCATAAAATAAGTACACAACTACCAAAATGTAAATAAATTTTATGTGACATTAATTATTATATTTTGCCTATGTGTAAAGTTTAACTTTTCATGTCATTATAATCAGTAACCTCACATTTTAATGTTTAATCTCTTGAAGACATCTCTGCTACTTGCTTTGTGAATGGGTTTTCTGGGGCGTCCTCTTGTCACTGTCCAGCAATAGTCGGCAAGCATGGAGGCGTTCCGTTTGCCTTTATACCTTTTTTCCATTCTAGATATATCTTGATGAAATCGCTCACCCATGTTTTCGTCGCTCACTGCCCCAAGATTTTCAGGGAAGAAGTCCAGGTGAAAATGTAGGAAATGGATCTTGAGTGACATGTTGCACCCTTATTGACGAATACGTTTCTAGAAGTGTATTCCCACAATATCAACGTAGTTATCAACCCTAGTGATTTTCCTAGAAAGCCATGAACAACATCTTTACAATGCTTTCCATGCTGCTTTTTCATGGTAAGCAAGAACTAGCTCAAAGTTAACATCCCTAAGAGTTTACGAATTTGCGGCCCAACGAGGATGCCTTCTTTAACCTTAGCATCACTGAGTTTTGGAAATTGTTCTGAGTACCTTGAAAACCTTCTCCCCATCCTGGTCCAGTTCCCTTCACAAAGTTTTTTTCATGGTCCAAGTTTGATGTGCAAAGGCGGCAAGTAAGAATTTTGTTTTCTGTCTACCAGAGGAGGATGCTGGACATTTTTCTCACCTGGCAAGAGATTTTCCCTAGTTGGTCAGACCTTACGTTTGTAATGAGAAGACCAATTCCGACTATCTCAGTTACAGAGGAAACAGCAGTACTTGGTGTATCCCAATTGCATTCCCAACAGTATTGCAATGACCTTCAAGTCTCCACAGAGGTGCCAGCGATGGTCGGTGTATTTAATTGCAATAAGAAGTGCTTTCATATTTTCATACGTTTCTTTCATATGCACAGAATGTCCAATAGGAATTGAAGGAAGAGAATTGCCATTGTTTAGCAATACAGCTTTTAAACTTATCTTAGAAGAATCTATGAATAGTCTCCAGTCTTCTGGCTTGTATTCTAAATGAAAAGCATTCATCAAACCAGGCACGTCACAACAGGCAACAAGAGAATTTTCATTTTGAAAGTATTGATTCAGATCGTGTTGGCGATTCCTGTATGTGGATACATTAACATTAGGTAGTAGGAGATTCCTTTCTTGAAGCCTTGATGCCAAAAGCTCTGATTTGACTTTAGGTAGGTCTAGGTCTCGAATTAAATAATTTAATCCAGCTTAAAAAAAAAAATAATTTGGCTGACAAGATTCTTGAAAGTCAATCACAAAATCCGGATCATTTGATGAGGAAGGACAAGGTTTTTCCTCCCTTCCACAATCCTGCAGCTACCGTCTGAATCCCATTGTTAGTGTACTGGAGGAAATTGGTATGGGCAAAACCGTCTGTATGGTTACTGGTTTAGGATGCGCTGACGGGATTTTAGGGTACTTTACAGTCGCCTTTTTTTTCCTTGACATGCCATGACTGACGGGAGGTATCATGCAGAAATAGAAATAGTTTACATGATTTGAGGGCTCCCTCCAAATCATTGGAATGACAAAAGGCATAGAATGTATTGTTTTGTTCATCCATCCGCGTAGGCGCACAGCACATGTATGCAGACAATGTTGCGAGCCCAGTGCTTTCCTGCGTCTCCTACTGGATACCCGAATATGAGCGACATGCAGCCTTTATGATGGAAAAGTATTCCGACGGTTTTTGGTCAGAAAAAATAACCAGACCACCACACGTAACAGGAAGAAACATGTCCGCCGAATTTTTTACAATGCCGTGGGCTTTCTCGTTATTTTATAATTTCAAAATTGATATCACTAAACTGAATGTTATTTTTGAAATATATATATAATATATATATATATAATACTATATATATATATATATATATATATAACTATATATATATATATATTAATATATATATATTTTATATATTATATATATATATAGTATATATATAACATACATTGGTTATTCTAGATAGTATATTAGCTACGCAACGACTGGTGAATTTTTATATATTATATATATATATACTAAGATCTTATCTAACTACAATTTATTCTACCAGATATAAACACGCTGTGAGGCAGCTTAGGCTAGAGGATCACCGGATATGACACCCTGTCCCGTATATAGGTCATACTCGAGGCATTCAGGTTTCGAATTACTGATAAGATGCTTCTGACAGTGACATCGTGTACCTTGATCAACTACTATGCAGAAGCTGGGAATATATCGTCTAGTCTATATATATATATTATATATATATTAATAATATATATATTTTATATATACATAAATATATATATATTATAATATATAAATATATATAGTATATATTATATATAATATAGTATATATATATATATTTAATATATATATTATTATATATATATATATTATTAATATAATATTATTGTATGTATATATATATAATATATATATAATATTATATATATATATATATACGAGTTATACGTAAGCTTATACCTATATATATATATATATATATAATTAGTTTAGATAACTTATATATATTCACTACCTCTGACCTCTTTATTATCGTGTATGATTTTGCATCTTATATACACTATTATATAATATATATAATAATATATATTATATATATTATAATATATATAATTTAACAATTTAGTGTAATATATATATATATATTATATAGTATATTATTATTTATATATATATATATATATATAAATAGTATATATTATATATATATATATATATATATATATAATTATATAACAAGAAAATACACCACTATACATTAGGGTGGAGCGAAAAAAGTCAAATTGATATTTTCGAGTCGCTATATTGCGCGGAAAGTTGCCTTTTTGCTATGTGATGCTTTCACCCTTAAAATTTGGGAGATGTACGACAATTATTACCGGTGCCCCAAGATGTTTTGATTGTAATGGTTTTTTGAAAATATGTAACAATTTTCTAATAAAGTGCACAGAATATAAGTTGCCGTGCGACCAACAAGAGCCCATTCCGTGTCCGTGACTTAATAACACAACGATTGTACCTACTATCTATCAATTCTATAACCCTACAACAGATCACGTCAAAAACAACAATGTACCCGTCGACATATCTAGTGACACCGAACAATACATTAACTACGCTCAAAAAAATTTTGGTCAACCTTAGATAAACATTTGTTTTGTTGTCTTCCAAACAATTTCCATTTATAATTATTTAATATTTTTCATAGTATGAAATTAATTATGAACTCCCCCACCACTGTTTCACGCCTTTCTGATACGCATGCACAACTAATTGCCAGCTTGTTTCATTTCTCATCATTGTGAGTCGAGCGTAGTAGCGGTAGCAACTGTTTTATGTTTAATTATTTATTTGGTGATTTATGTTAATCTTATAATACCATCGTTTGAATCTTTGCGGCCTCTAAAATATGACGTCTACGCCGTCAACTTCATCAGTTTAAAGACTAGGGAAAACTGTGAGTTGTATTGGTTTTTTTTGGTGGCCCCAAGACGGCTAAAAGACAGTGTTTTACCTACTAATGAAGATATAATGAAGTTTTCTTGTGGTTAAGACATACCTCTGAAATTAAAACACTTGGTGAAATAGGTGAGATCATTTCTTTTAAGCTGATCGAGTTATGGAATAGAGCTTTTTATTCCTATAGTATCGCATAATCGGTTTATGAAATTATTTAGAGACTATTATGGGAAGTACAGAAATCTTTTTAAAAACTATTGAAAAAAAAAGTGCGAAAAAAGATAAAAGTGGCAAATTAAATTTAATTTTTATTCAAGAAAATGCCAAAAAAAAAAAGTTGATCTGATATTGCAACCTGCAAATGCAAAGATTTTTCTACATGCCAATTGTGAAAAATTCCGAAAAGTGCCTATTGAAAATTGCAGTGATGTGACACATCCACATCACTGCAATTTCCAATAGCCAGTGTAGATACTTCTCCAGCCTCCATCTTCTTTTTTCCCAAACTATCGTCCACTTAATTTATTTGTTGAATCAGTTTCTTTATACCTAATATATCTTAACATTTCCTTCTCCTTTCTTTTTCCTGGTAGCCACAATATCAACGGAACTCATCATTTTTCTCTCAGTTGGATGTTCACATCAGTACAATTTTCAATAGGCACTTTTCGGAACTTTTAAAATTGCATGTAGAAAAATCTTTGCATTTGCAGGCTGCAATATCAGATCACTTTTTTTTGGCATTTTCTTGGAATAAATATAATTTTAATTTGTACTTGTCATTTTTTCGCCCTTTACGTGGTTTCAAAAGATTTCTGTACTTCTCATAATAGTCTCTAAATAATTTCATAATCCGATTATGCGATACTATAGGAATAAAAGCTCTATTCCATAACTCGGTCAGCTTTAAAGAAATGATCTCACCTATTTCACCCAGAGTTTTAATTTCAGAGGCATGTCTTAACCACAAGAAAAACTTCATTATGTCTTCATAAGTAGGTAAAATACTGTCTTTTAACAAGTTTATCTAGGTTGACCAAATTTTTGTGGTTACATGTATGCACTAAAACGTACATTTTACGTACTATTACATTAAATATTAGTACCCCCAGTGGCAACTATAATTCCTGTCATGGTATTAGAAAATTGTTACATTTTTTCAAAAAACGATTACAGTCAAACCTCTTGGGGCACCGGTAATAATTGTCGTATATCTCCCAAATTTTAAGGGTAAAGCATGCATATCAAAAGGCAACTTTTCCGCACTATTACGTTTGGAAAAAAAATATATCACTTTTTTCGTTCCACCCTATTCCACATGTTAGCACAGACGACCAACTAACTGTAGGTTCCCAATTGTTGTCTGTACATTTGTAACGTTGCCATGCCTCACCATATACCGAAGGGTTATATATTTACATTGTGTATTAAAAGGTAATATATGTATTTCATTACTTTACATAAATTCTTTTAATATATTACATTAATCATAACTATTATGTGTTCTATTCCTAATAATAAAGTACCAATTATGATTCGTCACAGAAATATTCCAAACCGACCGCAAAATTTCATAAGTGGCAATATCTGGAAACGACGAGCTAATTCGAAATTTTCAAGGTCATTTTCGTTTTCTCCATGTTGAAATGATTAGGAAATAACAATTTTGAATTCGGAAAAATTTTCACTGTTGACCAGTGTATTCGGCATATCTCTGGAGTGGACAATTAAACTGCAGATGCACCCTCACGCATCGGGGTTAACTCTCTGTCTGCTCTACCATCCATCAATTACGAGAACATGGCAAAGTGCCAGGCTTCAGAAGACACTGCTCTTCTACAGGATTCCTCTCTACAGTTGCAGTGGATCACCCTCCCCGGTTTTGAGAAGAAGCTGCTGTAGGACACGTCGACAGAACATCCATGCCCCTTCGTTCCTCCCACTTTTAGAAATTTCACAACCGTCATCCCCTTTCTCACCCAGGTATTGTGGCTTCACAAAAGCTTCTTACGGCTTGCTTTGTGTGGCCCAACGTTAATACCGACGTGAAAAAGTGGACTCGTGAATGTCTTTCGTGTCAGCGTTCCAAGGTACAGAGGCACACAAAGGCTCCTCTAGACACCTTCTTGCCACCTGGTGAACGCTTCGAATGAGTTCACATCGACATCGTGGGTCCTCTTCCTCCTTCAGACGGTCACCGGTACATCCTCACTTGTATCGATCGTTTTACCCGATGGACCGAAGCCATTCCTCTCTCAGTGGCTACAGCGGAATCTATAGCCAAAGCTTTTATGGCTCACTGGATTTCGCGGTTCGGAGTTCCACTCTCTGTTACCACCGACCAGGGTAGACAATTTGAGTCTTCTCTTTGGAGAGATTTCATGCGTCTCCTTGGTACTGAGAAGAATCGAACTACCATTTTCCATCCCAGGCCAACGACCTGGTAGAAAGGCTTCACCGTCAGCTCAATGCGTCTCTCGCAGCTCAGTCCCTCCCGGAACGCTGGTCTGAAGCTCTTCCTTTTGTGATGATTGGCATCCGCACGGCTATTAAGGAAGATCTTCAGTGTTCTGCTGATGAACTCGTTTACAGTTCACTTCTTCGTTTGCCTGGCGAGTTCTTCTCACAATCTTCTCCTTCTCCCTTCTCCGATCCACTCTCCTATCTCACCCGCTTGAGACACTGTGCTCAGTTGTGGAGACCCACTCCCACCCGCCATCAAAAGGTGCACCCCTTCATTCCGAAGGATCATTCATCATGTACTCATGTCTTTGTGAGGCATGATTCCCACCACACCTCCCTCCAACCTAAGTACGACGGTCCTTTTCCGGTAATACTTAGGAAGAAGTTCTTCACGAAACAACGCCCTTCACGCACTGAGGTCGTATCTATCGATCGACTCAAGCCCCGCTTATTTTGAGGCAAATCCTCCCGACACAGGTTTCCGATTGCTTCCCGCGAACCATTTCGGTTCCTCTTCCTCCACCACCTACTTCTCCACAGCCATCTTTACCACCTTCCTCACCTCCTTCCCCTTCTCTTCTACCAACACCGCCTATTGCTACACCACTCGTACCTCATATACAGAGTGAACGATCTGTCACCTCTTCTGCGACAGCAGAACATACGCATAGCTCTACAATGGCAATACCTCCTACATCTCCTGCTGCTTTGTCGACTCCGCCAGTACATTCAGATGCTACATCTACTGCTGCTTCGTCATCTTCGCCAGGACAGCCAGACCTACCAACACAGTCTGCTGTTCCGATCTTCTCTCTACGGTCTGCTCTGGTTCCCTTGAGAACTGAAATCACATCGCGGTCTGGCCGCCGACTACGTTGACCTCGTCGTTACTTGGAGTGACGTCTCCTGCGACCAGCCCACTAGAAGGGGGTGATGTTGCCAGATCACAACCACTTCACTGTAATTCAAACAGTTTTTGCAACCACCGCAGACATCTCTACTGGTAACTCGGCAGATACAACAACCGGTTGATATACGACTGTTGGCAAGATCTAATATTTTGATTTTCACGTACACCGAATGTTAATTTTGCCGTTCTGAGCTAATTCGTTATATTTTGTTAACACACAATTTATTAAATGTTTCAAGCTTGGGCTCCTTCTTGTCCTTCTAATTCTTATTGCTCTTCTTCTGGTTATCCTACTTATTGGTTATCAAATAAAACTTCTATTTCTGAAGTGTACCTCAATCTCCAATACCAAAGTAGGATATTGAAAAGCGGTTCCTGAACGTACATTGTTGAATTGACCACCACCAAAGACCAATTACAGTGGAGACTCCTGGAGGGACAGTGCCACCGGAGTGGCACACCGAACAACAGAAATCAGGAATTACAGGAACACAAAGAGCCCTCTTGGGACCCAACACCAGCCTTCCTCACCACATTAGCAGCTGAGCAGAAATTATTATTATTATTATTATTATTATTATTATTATTATTATTATTATTATTATTATTATTATTATTATTATTATTATTATTATTATTATTATTATTATTATTATTATTATTAATATTTTTAATGTTATTAATTTTTATTATTAATATTTATAATTGATAGTACCATTAATATATCCTCTTCGTTTAAGAAATTCTCCCACTACTCCTCTGGTTCCTTCTTCCTCTACTCCTTCGCAACCTACTGTTCCTCTCGCACATTCATCAACTCCTCGGCCTACTCTCCCTTCTTGTAGTTCTTCCCCTCAGCTGACTTCCCCGCCTACCCCTCCCCCTAGTGTTTCCCCTCCTTATCCTACTTCCCGTTCAGGTCGACCTTTCCGTCCCGTTGTTCGTTTTACTCCGTAACCACTCCGTTTCTGCCGGGGTGGGGGGTAATGTTGCTTGCTATTTTCCAACCTTTCTTGAATATTTATGTCAATCTCGTTTGAAAATTTCTTGTTACTTAAATCCTTGCATAAGCCGTAAAGGTTGAAAAATGTTTAGAAACCGTTTACTGTCAACTGACCGAGTATTTATATCGAGAAAAGCTGAGTTGTGACTCACTTTGTCTCTTGCCTGTGTATGTGCTAGTTGCCTGTTCTCGCCAACGTGATCTACAGTGACTTTTCTCCACCGGATTGTTTAGTGGTGTTTGTGCATTTTTCTCCCCCTTAAAGAGATAATTGGGGTGTTTTATAGATTTAAGCTCCTTTCGTAATTTTAAGTTTTTAATTTTTAATTTTAGTTAGATAGGCAGATTTACTGATTGCTCACAGTGTTCCCCTGTGGCTTATTTTATAATCATTTTTAGTACAAATATATATATATATATATATATATATATATATAGTCGATGGCTATATGTAAGTTATATATATATATATATATATATATATATATATATATATATATATATATATATATATATATATATATATATATATATATATATATATATATTTTTCTTTTCTTTATTTTTTCTTTTTATGATGATGTTACCGATATTACTCCGGCTCAGACTCCTTCAACTGCCACACATTATCATGACAAATTTATCAGTGAAGACATCGATCTCACTTTTACCCTATTGGAACTCCATTGGAGTCTACTGCTGAGGGCGAACGTTTATCTTGCCCTCCTAAATATATTACCTACTTTAAGTCTTACAATGTCTTCGTGATGTCCTACCTAACCTCAACCTCAGTAACCAGACTTATTCTGAATTGAAATCTACATTATTAGCTAGATTAGGAGACTCTGACTCTGATAAAGTACGCAAACTCCTTCGAAACGAAATATTAG
>JABUQX010052645.1:25000-32500 GCA_015478945.1 Trachelipus rathkii | reverse complement strand
ACCCAGGAGGACATGTTGGACAACTCCTTGGTCGTGAGTCCTTGGGAGACAGGAAACCAACAGATCTCTTGGTTTCCACGTGCTAGCTCTGGGGGGAGACGTTAGTTCGTCATCTTTACCTTTAAAAAATGATCCTCTGGGTCCAAGAGATTTTGGTCTCTTTGGACCCTGCTTTACCTCTTCAGGATGTGGGGGAGAAAGCGGACCGCATGCTGCGGCTATGCTCACCGCAGATCTCAGCGGTCAGTGCCTCGCACCCCTTTCCCCTTCCCCCTGCTACAGTTTTTCTTCCTCCTACAGGGACTTTTTCTGCAGATTCATCTGCCCCTTCACCACGTGTTTCTGCCGTAGAACAAAGTTTGCTGGACTTGACATTGGAAGTTAGGCAACTAGCTTCTTATGTCAAGGCAAACCTTCGTCCTTCCCGTTCTCCCTCCGGCAGGAGAGGTTCTTCTCGCGCTCAATCCTCTTCTTCAGGTAGGAACTAGTATCCGAACGGATACTGTTACTACCACCACACTTTTGGCAATCAAGCTAAAAAGTGTGCTTCGCCCTGTACCTACCAGGGAAACACACAGGCCAGTCCTTAGCAGGAGCGGTTAAGGACACTGGCCCTTCTACCACACAATACCCTACGCTTCTCAAGGTGTTTGACCACACCACCAAGCGTTACTATCTTGTTGACACCGGCGTGGAGATATCTCTTCTACCTAGAGATCCTCACAACGACCAGCTGCTGCACCTTTCCCACGCCGCAAGCTTCACGCAGCGAATTGCTCATTTATAGCCATTTATGGAGAGAGGATGTGTACGTTGGACCTCTCTCTCTCAGGAGAGAATTCCGATGGGTGTTCATCGTCGCCGACGTAACACAGCCCATCCTTGGAGCTGACTTTCTCTCCCATTTCAATCTCTTGGTTGATCTTGGAAAAAAGCGCTTGGTGGATGGTACCACCTCCATCGTTTCTGTAGGTTCTCTTGCTCCTTCTGCTCTCGGTAACATTTCCACGGTCGCACCTCCGACCGCCTCTTTTCACCATTGTTCACCCTCCTGCAGAAGGAGTTTCCTTCAATCTTCAGCCCTGCTTTTCCACCTCCCTTCCTCAGCTTTCAGTTCTCCATTACGTCGAGACCCTCCACACCTTCGCCCGTGCTTGACGTCTTCCTCCGGAGAAGCTCAAGGCAGCCAAGGCTGAGTTTGAGCATATGCTTGAGTTGGGGATAGAGCGCCCTTCCAGAAGTATACCATCCTCCATCAGCTGGCGCATCGCGGGCAGTCCATGTCTACTCAGGGCTCTCCACGCAATCTTCCATCTTCCCTCCTGTCTTCCTCTCTGCGGGCCTTACTCCTCCACTCCTCCACCATTTACCTTCTACTCTCGCGACTCCTGTTCTTCCGGCATCCTTATTATATATGCCCCCACCATCTATCTCAGTCTCGAGCCGAATCTATCCTGTTCAACACAGGCACCACACCAACTCTCTCCCTAACCTCCTCGTCTTTACCACTATCGTCCTCAACACCTTCATTTCAGCAGCTTCGATACTTTTCTTTTTTCCTCTCTTGTTGTAATGCTCCATGTTTCTGCTCCATATGTCAATGTGGGTACCAGTATGCTATCAAATATAATCTTCTTCACTTTTATATCCATCACCCGATCCTTCATAATTGGATATCTCTCATTGTTCTTCCGTATTTTTCCATTCTTGCCTCCACTTCCCGTACACATCCTCCCTTGCTTGTAAATACGCCACCCAGGTAAACAAACTGATCCACATTTCTCAATCTCTCATCATCAATGACGATCTCCACTTCTCTCATCCTCTCTCCCTCTCTCTTTACCACTTTCTTTCTCTTCTTCATCACGGAACCGGACTCCTTTGAATTTCTGGCACAACTTTCCATAAGTCCCCTCTCCTCCCAAATCCAACATGCCAAATCATCCGCATACACCATTATATCACCATCCAGGTTCGGAAATTCCTTAACCTCTCTGATTACTACATCTAAGTAAGTTATATGAAGAGTAAGGGAGACAGGACACCACCCTGTCTGACTCCCGTCCCTCCCCCATCTCAAACCATTTCTCATTTTTACATCCTGTTCTCACTTCTTTACACTCACAGACGCTATACAAGCTTTTTATTGCTCTCCCCAGTCTTTCCTTCACTCCATCCGTACACTTCCCCCAACATCCTCCAAAGTCTGGCTCTGGGTACCGAGTCAAATACCTTTCTTAAGTCTAGGAAGGCTATATATGCTGTTTTATTAAATTCCCAGCTCTTCTCCAACACTATTCTTAAAGCAAACAACAGATCCGAAGTACTCCTGCCCTTCCTGTACCCATATTGTTCCTCTCCCAACTGTATCTCTATCACTTCTCTTAATCTTCTTTCTAAAATTCTTTCGTTCACTTTCGCTATATGATCCAATAAAGCTATTCCTCTATTGTTTCCACAATCTCCAGTATCACCTTTTCCTTTATAGATGGGCAAAACAACTATTCTTCCTCATCTACCGGGAACTACACCCTCCATCCAACATTTATTAAAAAACTCTACTATTTTCTTCTTCAATTCTTCTCCTCCTTCCCTTATCAACTCTATCGCAATTCCATCTTCACCCATCGCTTTTCCTTTCTTCATTTTTGACAAAGCTTTCTCATATTCTCTCATCGTTATCGGATTCACCCCTTCCATCTCCTCTCCCATATATTGCTCCTATTCCACATTCCTCCTCTCTTCTACATTTAGGAGTTCTCCCAAATATTCAGTCCACCTCTCATTTACCTCTTCCTGTGATGTAAGTACCTCCCCTTCTTTATTTTTAATATATATATATATATATATATATAGTTATATAGTATATATAGTATATATATATATATATATATATATATATATATATATATATATATATATATATATATATATATATATAAACTGTCCTATCTCTAGAAGGTATGGCCTTCTAGGAAAACTACGACCTGTCAGTGGGACCCATCGAGAAAGGGCCTTGGTAAGTTTAGGATTTTTTGGAAGAGTATGAGTCTCGGTAATGTGCCGAAATCTTTACTAATGTCAATGGCTAGCAATATTGTTCTGTGGAATGGAGTTTTGTTTAATCCGTTTATGTTTTGTGTGATGTTTGTTAGAGCTGTTGAAGTGGAGTGGGATTTTTTTGAAGCAATGTTGGTGATTTGAGTAGTGAAAGTATGGTTGAATTTTGGTGAGTACAATTTTCTCCATTAGTTTGCACAAGGATGAAAGGAGGGATATAGGTCGATATGAGGAAGGAACGATGGGGTTTTATCTGGGGTTTAATTTGGGAATGATTATTGCTTTTATCCAGAATGGAGGGATATTGTCGAGTTACCAAGATTTGTTGAAAATGTTTGTAATGAATGAAATAGCGATTGGTCCGAAGTGTCTAATGTGAAGGTTAGAAATGTTGTCTTGGCCAGAAGTTGAGGAGTTTTTTTTAAGGTTTTGATTGATTATTAAAATAATTTTTTGTGTAGTGAATTTCTAATTTCATTTTTTTTTTTTTTTTTTTTAAAGATTGCGTATTATCTTTCTGTTATTTGGTTGAGTGGGCTTGTAGGAGATATTGGAGTAGTTTGTGCAAGGATATTGCAGTGTTGCTTGGGGGAGGGGAGAGCTATTTCGTCCTTTTAATGCTTATTTTGTGGGTGGGGGTTGTTTTGGGATATGGAGACGTTTTATTACCTGCCATGTTTTTTTTTTTCTTCAGGCTTCCCAATATTATCAGTTGGGTGTTTCTTGAATTTTTCTGTTTTATGGGCGGAAATGAGATTGGAGATTTGTTTGCTTAAGAAGTTAATTTGAGCAATTGATTCAGAGTGTAAATTTTTTGATGTCTAATGATGTTTCTTTGTTTTATCAGGTTGCAAATTTCAGGTGTTAATGATAGGTTGCAGTGTTTTCTATGGCCTTTTGGTATAAAAAGGTGGGAGGCATTATGTTTAATTTTAGTGAGTTTATCTATGGCCTTATATAGGGAGAGGGAGTTTCTATGTATTGGGTGAATTTTTCCCAATTTGCCTTTTTGTAGTTTGTAAAGGTTGTGGTAATAATTTTGGGATTGGGTATTTTAGTTGTTGTATATGTGATTATTATTGGAACGTGGTAGGATGGGAGATCTATTTCTGTGTTCCATGTTATGTTGGTGAAAAGAGAAGGAGAGGAGAAAATGATGCCTGGGGATGTTTGTGTTTGATTTGCTTGTGTTGGAATTCGGGTGGGGAGGTTGTTTTGTATGTTTAAGGTATCTAGTTCATCGAGAACGTGAATTCATCGGTTCTCTGTGAGGTGTTCCCTGTACTAGACTGTGTGATGGGCGTTGAAGTCTCCTCATTTTATTAGATTGTATTGATAGGATTTAAGTTTGGTTTGTAGTTGTTCGGGCAATGTTGAGATGTGGGATGTGTATGTTTAATATGTTGTGGGAGATATTATTGATGAGGTTAGTAAGTGACTGGATGTTGAGGTTAGGGTAATTTAATGGGTTAGTGGTTTCTGGTGTAGTGCTATGGTACACTGAAAAAAATAATTACTTGCATAAACCAAAAATTGATTGTGACAACGAATTTTTTTTTGTCAATTATGATTAACATAACCAAGCTATTTTCGTTACCATAAGCAGAATATGTTAGTGCCCTTGCCCCTTGACGAGAGTTGGTACTGGTAACCAAATTTTTCTTAGCCCAACGAACATTTAGTCAATTATTTGGTTGTGATTACCGAATCATTATCAACTAAACTGAAGTTAGTTATAAGAACCAAAAAACCTTTGTTATATCAACAAGTTTAGTTACAAAACATAAATATAATTTGTTACGATAACAACCAGCTTTATTTCTTCTTACAAATTCTCTAACCAAACTCGATTAGTTAGAGCAACTAACAACATTTGATTAAAAATCGAGTTTAACAAAATATTTTCAGTAACATAACCAATATTTTGTCATTAAGCTCGTAACCAAAAAAAAAATGTTTACAATAAATAACCAATTTTTTCAGTGTAGAATGGGTTGTTTTTGATTAGTGTTAATAGGGTGTGGTTTTCTGGTAGAGTGTCTGAATAAATAGTCATATCCATATAATGATGTTCTTGGGGCATTTTGTGGTGTATGGGCTTCTTGCATTAGAGCTATTTAATGTTGTTTTTAGAGGAAAGCTAAAATTTCTGAATATTTGTGGGTTTTTTTTGTTACTCTCTGGTTATTTTTATTGTTAAATTATTGCTGTTCAAGTTGTTTGGTGGTGGGGAAGTTGTAGTGGGTTTACAGATAAAACAAGTTCATGTGTGGTTTTGATGGGGAAGTGTCGTAAAAGGGGAGCATTTATTTTTAAGGATCCATCTATTGCATTACCCCATTAGGTATACCACATAAAGAGAAATTTAACCAGGTACAGCACATTGGAGGACATACGGAGAAAGGAAAAAAAATGAAAGAAAAAAAGAAAAGAAAAAAAAAAAGAAAAGAAAAAAAGAAAAGAAAAATAGAAAGAAAGAAAAGAAAAAGAAAGAAAAAAAGGAAGAAAAAAAGAAAGAAAAAGAGAGAGAGAGAGAGAGAGAGAGAGAGAGAGAGAGAGAGAGAGAGAGAGAGAGAGAGAGAGAGAGAGAGAGAGAGAGAGAGAGAGAGAGAGAGAGAGAGAGAGAGAGAGAGAGAGAGAGAGAGAGAGAGAGAGAGAGAGAGAGAGAGAGAGAGAGAGAGAGAGAGAGAGAGAGAGAGAGAGAGAGAGAGAGAGAGAGAGAGAGAGAGAGAGAGAGAGAGAGAGAGAGAGAGAGAGAGAGAGAGAGAGAGAGAGAGAGAGAGAGAGAGAGAGAGAGAGAGAGAGAGAGAGAGAGAGAGAGAGAGAGAGAGAGGGAGAGAGAGAGAGAGAGAGAGAGAGAGAGAGAGAGAGAGAGAGAGAGAGAGAGAGAGAGAGAGAGAGAGAGAGAGAGAGAGAGAGAGAGAGAGAGAGAGAGAGAGAATTTTTATATAATAATATAAGTGCCAAACTTTAGACACCGGCATTCCCAATTATTACGGTATTATACAATGCTGAAACGCTTTCAACTACAGCAAGTTATTTCATAACAAATTGCTGATGAGAATCTTTTATCTTACCATTTGAACAGTTGGCTTCGTCAAACCCATCCCAACAATCTACATTACCATCACATTTAGCACTTTGGGGAAGACAAGAAGTCTGATTGCCACAGTGAAATTCACCACTGCTACATTCTGGAATTTAAATGTAGTAGTTAATTTAACTGATGTTAAATCTTAATTGATACCGTAACTGTAACACATGTATATGCTTAAAAACAATAATGTGAAGTGATTCTATTGCAACAAAATTGCAGAACACTACTTACCACACATATTTTCGTCACTTCTGTCATAACAATTTAAATGTCCATCGCAACGTTTCGCTTGAGGTATGCACAAGCCGTCAACACACCTCCATTCATCATCGAGGCACTGTGATAAACTATGGCACTGGAAAGCTCTTGAACCAAGTGCCTGACACACTTCAATATCTTTTAGGCATAGTCCCCCGCATCCAGTTGGATCATTTGGGTTCTTTTCTGGCCGACAAGTAGGGAAAGATTGTCCTGCTAGTGCTACACATACTTGTCCAGGGCCGCATGTATCACATATACCTATAAGTTCATAAAATCATTGATAAAAAAAATCTGCATGTTTTTGCTTGTTATTTAATTTGTACACATATTTTAATAATCAGCTGCTTTAAGAAAATATTCTTTTATAAAAATCATCCTCGAAATAAAAATAGTTAATTCGTTAACTGAGGCTTTGAAATTAATGTTGAATCCACCACCATTCGGCAGAAAAAATAGTTAATATCATAATTAAGTAGCAAATTAGCATCACATACAAGCAAATATTACCGCTAAAAGCCATCACGAAGGACATAGAATAAGCGCCTTCATCACTTTATTCTTTTTTTTTTCAACCAACTCGACAAAAACGACATACGGAAAATATAGCAAAAGTTTAAATTTACATATTTAATAAAAGATTTTTTTTTCTTGTTCTAACAATATATTTAAAATTAGAAGTCTATTGGTAAATTATAAGATAGTTACAAACAGGCAAAGTTTCTTTTTTTCGGGAGAGATGTTGGGTTTACTTTCCATTGTTTGTTTTAAAATTTAGAAATATGTTAACAAAAACTTTTAAAACAGTTTAAATAATTTCATTAGTGTAGTTCTAATCAGGGTTGTGGAGTCGGAGTAGGAGTCGCGGAGTCGGTAATTTTGAAGAGGGTGGAGTCGGAGTTGGTAATTTTCAAGAGGTCGGAGTCGGTAACTTTCAAGATAGTAGAGTTGAAGTCTGAAAATTTTGAACGGACATAGTTGTGAATTGTGACTCTGTGAGTGATTTCAATCGCTTCATGCAAGTTCACTGACTTGTGACTTCCATAACACAAAATTCAATTGCAAATTTCGAAGTTTTTTAAATG
>JABUQX010052645.1:0-22500 GCA_015478945.1 Trachelipus rathkii | reverse complement strand
ATAGATTATTTATTAATTATACCAGTACTCAAAATCCTGATGGGCAATTTAAAAGTAACAGGTAATTTTTGAACAGTACTCAAATCGTCTTCCTGCTGAGCCAATTTCTGCATTTTTATAGGCTTAATTAAATGACTGGAAAATTTTCAAACTTCATTTAATAAACTGATTTTCCCTGAATAGCTGGAAGGGCTCTTTGTTGCTCCATCGATATGTGTTGTGAATAAATGCCTCAGTAGTAATTTATTTGTAAGAAGAAGGCAAATAAACTTCTGAAGTGGAT
This sequence comes from Trachelipus rathkii, assembly GCA_015478945.1. Lineage (NCBI taxonomy): Eukaryota > Metazoa > Arthropoda > Malacostraca > Isopoda > Trachelipodidae > Trachelipus > Trachelipus rathkii. Next base: position 22,217 of record JABUQX010052645.1, on the reverse strand, counting down.
GTTATAAAAATTCTTCTAAAAACCAAATAATACCTTAATGCATTCCAACGTTTACATTTGTTGCTGTCACAACCAAAAACAGCTAAATACTCGAGACTGAAAATATATTTCTTGAAGTGTGATAAAATACCAGAAGAAATATCTGCTGATTGGCCAAATTTTTGGTGCAATATGGTTTATATATAATGAGCCCGGTTCAAAAATTAGTACATAATGTTCTCCGAACACGTTTTAGGATAGTATATGCTCCTATTTTGATTGAAGTTTTGTTAATCTTTTTCGTCCATCAAAGAAGATACACTAACATGTAACGTTAAATGCTTACACACGCACATAACACATATATATATATATATATATATATATATATATCTATATATATATATATATATATAATACTATATATATACTATTATATATATATAAGATATATATAATATATATTATATATATAAATAATTTATAATATATAATATATATATATATACTATATATAAATATATATATATATAATATATATAAATATATATATATATATATATATATATTATAATATATTACATCTAACTTTGTCCTCTATATATATATATCTATGATGACTCAAACACGATTTTAATTGCATTGAGTCTATCTATGACGAAGATTTGTAAGAGAAGAGGCACTGAGTTAAGAGTTTTTTGAGGTGAGTCATAATCTCACGTACATAGCAGTATTCACAGTCAGATTTTCACTCAAATTTGGTAGGGTACTTACATTTATATTGCAGTTATCACAAATACGATTCATGAAATTTCGAGCAAAAAGGTGTATATAATCACCCCATCCTAATAATAATAAGGTATATTATATATTATATATATTATATATTAATTATTATATTATAATATATTAATATATATATATTATATTATATATATTTATATATTAATATAAATATAATATATATATATTATTAATATAATATATAATATATATATATATTAATTAATATATATATATATATAAATAATATATATTAATTATATAATATTTAATAATATAATAGTATATATTATATAATATATATATATTAATATTAAAGATATTAAATATATATAGAGAGAGAGAGATAGAGATATATATAGAGAGATATATATAATAAGAAGAGAGAGAGATATATAGTAGATATATATATATATAAAATATATATAATATATATAATATAGATATTATAGATATATCGGAACAAATATATAATTAGTATTGAATATGTATATATTATATAATATATATATATTAAAATATATATTATATATTATATATAATATATTATATAATAATATATTGATATATAAGATATATAATATATATATATATATATATATATATCAGTATATTATATAATATATATATAATATTAATATATGATATATATAATACTACGCTATATTATATAACCTATAGTATGTAGTAATACTATATATACTATATATAATCTATATATATATTTATATAGTAAATATATATATAGATAATTTATATATATATAATATAATAGTATATTATATTAAAAATATATATATATAATATATATATAATATAAAAATAAAAATAATATATAGAATATATAATAAACTACATATAATTATATATATAATATATAATATATATATACTATATATATATGTATATATAATATATATATATATATAACTAATTAATTATATTTATAATACTATATATAATATATATATTAATATATATTATATATTTTATATATATATATATTATATACAATAATATATATATATATTTATATATTATATATTATATATATATATATATATATATATATATATATATTATAATAATATTATATGTATATATATAATAATATATATAATACTATATATAATATATATATATATATATTATTATATATATATACAATATATTATATATATTATCATATATATATATATATATTATATATATATATATATATATATATATATTATTATATATATTTATATATATATATATATATTATAATATATATATATATCATATACTAATATATCTATATATATTATATATATATCGATTATAATATATATTATATATATATATATATATATAATATATAGATATATATTATATATATACTATATAATATATATATAAATATATATATATACCTATACTATATATTATATATATATATATATAAATATATATATATATTATTATATACTATATATTATATATATATATGTATCTATAAATATATATAATTATATATATATATATATATATTATATATATATATATTATATATATATATATATATATATATATATATATATATATATATATATATATATATATATATATATATATATATATATATAATATATTAAAATATTTTCTATATACATATATAAAAAAAAAATATTATATATATATAATATATATTAAAGATATATATCATAAGTATACTATCATATATATATATTTAACTATTTCTTATATATATAATATATATATTATAATATATATTATATATATATTATAATATATTATGGCGGTTTATATATATATATATTAATATATAATATATATATATATAATATATATATATATATATTGCTAGATATAGTATAATGAATTATTTTATCCACCTCCAGATACGAAAAAAAAATTTTTGCACTCTTATTACGACTCCACCCACAGTCCTGCATAATTTACTAAGTTTTATTATAGCGCTTAAAGTATGAAGTAATGTAAGAATCAATAAATGATTTTCAAATCAAACTGGATTATTTATGTATGTAAATTATTATTATTAATTTTTTTTCACAAGCTCTTATAATTGAAGAATGGAATAAATTCTATTATATTATTTATGTTAAATTTATATTAAATTTTAATATTTTATTGATTTTCCAATAGCTTTTTCAAATAATGAAGGAATCTAAAAAACTTTATAACAATATTATTGGGCGAGATAATGTATAATTTAAAAAATAATTATCTTAAAGATACAACTCAACTTACACAGCACCTTATTCAAAATAAGAGTACAATTTACTTTATTAGTTTTAATCAAGGCTGTGAAATATATTCCCTGTTCAAAGGGAAAAAAGAGTCTGCTGGCATGTAATTGAAGGTTTTCTGTGAAAAACAAATATTTAAACAAAATTTTGTTCATGTGCAATTAAAATGAAATTAAAGTGTTAGCAACTAGCTGGATCCGGAGCCGGAGCCGGAGCCGGAGCCGGAGCCGGAGCCGGAGCCGGAGCCGGAGCCGGAGCCGGAGGGGCCGGAGCCGGAGCCGGAGCCGGAGCCGGAGTTAGAAAGTTACGAGTTCCTCAACTTTGTTTGCACCATCAAATCTATTTTTTTTAATGACATAATAACAACAAAGTTTTCTTATTTCGATTATTATATGTATTTTATTATTTTATTAATATATATTATTATTATTAAATTATTATATATTATATTATTATTATTTTATTATTATTATTTATTGATTATTATTAAATATTATTTATTGATATTATTATAAATTTTATTATTTATTATTATTCATTATTATTATATTAACAATTATTTTTTTATTATATTATATTATTATTATTATTATTATTATTATTATTATTATTATTATTATTATTATTATTATTATTATTATTATTATTATTATTAATATTAATTATTATTCTATTCAAAACTAAATTTCTGCAGCATCCACGACAGTATCTGGTAAACAACCCAGGAGAAAACATACCAAAAACTGAAGACAGGTTTGAATTTTCGATTCACCTACAGTGAGAACATAGGCATCGAAGAAAAATTCAAACTCGTTCGTAAGATAATATTAAATAAATGCTACGACGAATCATTCCCTATTAAAACGAAAAACTTGGTGCTAAAAGATCCAAAACCCATGGCTAACACCATCTTTGCTAAACTCTCATCAACAAAAACATAACACTCTACCCGAAGATTAAAACCATGATGTTTACACCATTCCCAGCAATCACACAATCTTTGATAAACAATTAAAGGGCAGTTCTTAAGAAAGCAAAGAGAAAACCCTACTCTAACAAATTCCAGGAGCTACAAAGACTCCAAAGCTACTTTTGGTTTAATCAATAAATTAACAACAATAACAAAAAAACTTTCAATGCTATAGAAACTGAATTTTAACAATCATTTAACAACCCAACCAAAATAAGATCTCAGACGGAGTAAACGAATTCGTAAACGGCGGTAAGCAAATCTTGAGAGACAAAAACCCCCTAGCCACATCATATGGAACTTTTCTCCCAGACTACGAGTCTCATTTTTTCCTTTATTCCCATCACCTCTGAGGTAAAAAAGTAATCGCCGGATTAAAAAACCAAAAATGTGATGTTCATCTATCCCCAATCCCATCCTCAAACTCTCAGCCGACATAATAGCCAACCCTTAAAACACTTGTTCAATGAATAATTTGACAAGAATTTTCCCAAATATATTCAAAACAGCAAAAGTGATCCCTATACTCTAAAAAGGAGACCTTGCCAGCAAAAAAGTACAGACCAATAGCTATCACAAACACGATTAGTAAATATTGAGAAATTAGTTTTCAACAGTTAACAGAATATTTTATATCAAACAATTTTCTTAATGATTTCACAATTTGGATTTAGAAAAGGACGTTTAACTGCAGATGCTCATATGCTTAACCGAAAAACTGTACAGAAATATAGAAAATAAAGGCTCCTCCCTGCTTTATTATTAGATTTCACAAAAGCTTTGACATTATTTTTGTTGTGACATATACTAAGTGTAAAATGAACAAAATGGCTTTGAAGGGACAAACTTACAATGTTTAAAAGCACTTAAGGAAGATCTCTCATATGTAAAACTAAATGAAACTAATTCAGCCACACTTCAATACATCACGCGTTCCCCAGGTCTTCAATTCTGACCGTTTTCGACTGTTACTCTATATACATAAATTGATCTGATTAAGTCTCATGACGCCTTTTCAGTCTTTTTTGCTGACGATACCTCCTTTTTAATAAATGACAAAGATCGCCGAGTCTCTAACAACAACAGCAACAACACATTAACAAAATAATGAAAATGGATAGATTGCAATAGTAATTCAGGCATGAAAGGGTTAAAACAGCTTACATTAATTAAACATCTCAATTAATCTACAAAAATTAAAAAATTACATAATATAGAACTGAATAGGGCTTAAAATGCTAAAATACTTGGCATAAATAATCGATGAAACACTGACATTTAAAGAACATATTAACAGCCTAGTTAGCAGACTGTCGAGATACATGTATATGTTAATAAAATTAAGAATTGTACCTCTTTACATTCTTAGGAAATATACTATTCACTAATACACCCTCACTTTATTTACTGTAGTAACTCAGTAATCCACCCAGTAACCAGTAGCCTTCCTGATACATTGAACCCAAAGGATTTATTCGCCTCATTAGCAATACAAGAGACTGTGCAGCCATCATACACAACCATTATTCAAAACCTAAAGATATTGCAGTTAAAGATTTGCTAAATATATCACTCCTGAAAGAGAAACATAAAATTATCCATAACAATGCATGTGACTTCTTGCTAGCTAATTTTCATGCAAACCAAGCAAGGCGCGTAGCAAATCAAATAAACCTAAGAAATAATGCTTACATCAACCCTCCCTTCTGTAGACTAAAAAACCACTCAAAGCGTGCTATAACAGCAAACTTTTCAATCAATGCCACAAGAATCACAAACCGAAAACTCTACCAAATTTTTACTTAAAAAATTCAAATACATATTATCTAAATAAATATTAATAAATAACTAACCCAGATTAAAACCTACGTAAAATCTAGCTATCTATCATACCTTATTATTATTATTATTATTATTTTTAATTCATTATTAATTATTATTCATTGATTATTACTTATTATTATTTTTATTATATATATTTAATTATATTATATTATTATTTGATTATTTATTATTATTATTGATTTTAAAAACTATGAAATTTCTTATCCTAAAATTTAAATTAAACTATTATTAAAATATCATTTTTTTTATATATTATTATTTTTTTATATTATTATTTATTTATTTCCTACTTATTATATTATTATTATTATTATTATTATATTATATTATTATTATTAATTATTTTAATTATTTTATTATTTATTATTTATTATTATTATTATTAATATTATTTATAGTATTATTTATGATTATTAATATTATATTATTATTGATCTATTATTATTATATATTTATTATTAATTATCTATTATTTGGTCTTTGAATATTCTTATTATTATCTTGTATTATTTATTTTCTTTCTTATTATTATTATATTAGTATTATTATTATTATATCATTAGTTATATATTTATATTATATTCATTATTAATTCATATATATACGAGAGTTATGTAATTATGGTAATCTACTTAGTCGAAATCCTATATACCTTTGTTCATTGACACGAAATTTACATTATTTTCAACTTACGCATGCAAAAAACATCAGCTGTCCCAACATTTAGAGTGTTATCTCCGCCACAAGACTGAATATGACAAGCGTCCCGCATTGCGCTTGAGTCAAGCTATTTAGGTATCATTCTTTGTTATACTACTTTAGACAATCTGTTTTGACGGCCCTAATTAACGAACCAAGTTATTTAAGCATAGCCCAATATTTTATCGTATCTCAAAATAAATATTTCGAGGATAAATCAATATTGAGAAAAATGTAATTAAGTACATTTTATGATTTTATATCTCTTGCCCACTTTATGACAATAGTGATCAGTTTTTGAAATATGAGAGAGCAGCGACGTATAAAACCGTAAACTCCTCCGTGTTTTCTAACTATCTATCTCTGTCCTCATGAGATTGATAATTGCCACTGCTTCCACAGAGTGCTGCTGAGACAAACGAGCGCCTCCTATGTCGTGTCGTGTGAAGAGGAGCTCTACCGCAGCCAACCGTGTTTCTCCTGCCACCATAGGAACAACTCCTTAGCAGCACTTCCAAAGGCCTTGTTTACTATATATGTAGCAGATTCTTATTATCATTCCATTCACTTTATTATAATTTTTGATTCTCTTAATAACCTGATAGAGATAGACATATATCTTTGATTATTTCTATATAACATCGTTTGCTAATTTTTTAGTCTGTTAATTCCATGATTGTAATGTGCGATTGTGCATTGATATTGTTGTATTTTTCCCTGTAGTATGTTTTTTATTATTATAATTATTTGATGTGAAACCTTACAAAATTTCCTAATTATTATTATATTATTATATTTAATTAATTATTATTTATTTATTCTATATTCATATAAATTCATTTATTATTAATCTTAATGATATTATATTATTATTACTTATTTCTATTCATTATTATTAATCAAATCAGATTATTTATCATATAATTATATTTATATTATTATTATTATTATTTAATTAATATTAATTTTAATTATTCGATATTATACTTGAGTATCTAATATTCTATTATCTATTTATTATTTATTAAATTTAATCTATATATTATTATTATTTAATTATTATTATTTATATTTATTTATTATTATTATTAATTAATTATACTATCTATATTTATTATTATTAATTTATAGATATGTAATATATTATTATCTATATATTAATTATTTAATTATTATATTATATTATGATTATTATTATTCTTAATTATATTATTATTAACCCATTATTATTAATTAATTATTATTCATAACTTAATTATATAACTAATTTATTTAAATACATATGTATTTTAATCCTTGGCGACTACCCATATATATACCATGAGATATTATTATTATTTATCGTTACTTCTTCTTCATCATTCGTTTTGGTTTTTTACCTTCCGTATCATTAATTGTTCTTCGAAGAAATTATTATTAATTGATATTAATTATATATAAATAAAAAATTTAATCACTGTTTTTTATTGTTTTATTAAATTATTTTAATTATATTTTAATAAAGTTATAGTTATAATTATAATTTATTATTTATATTATTTTAATTTTTAATTATTAATATGATTTATTATATTATTATTATTATTAATTATATTTTTATAATTATCATTTATTTATTATAATATTATTATTATTATATATTTATTTAATTATTATTTAATTATTATTATCTTTTCTTTAATTTATAATTAGCATTTTATTATTATAATAATAAATAACTAATTATAAAATTTTATATTATTTTTCAGTAATTAATTAACTATAATTATTATAATTATTATATTTATATATTATTATTATTATTAATATATATTTAAATATTATTATATGTAACATAATGTTTTAAGTGAATCTATTAATTTATTGTTTGACATCACAGCAAAAAACAGATAGAGTGTATTTGTATGGTTTATCTATTATTACTCTGACTGTATCTTCGAATATTAATATTTTATTATATTATGTTCTATTAATTAATTATATTTATGTATGTTTATATATATGTTAATGTTAAAGCTATCTTATATAATTAATTTTTTATATATAGTAATATAAAATATTTAATTAAATTTACATTCATATATAGAGTGCTAAAATTTTATATATAGTATTAAATTTAATTTAATATTTAATAGTAATTTGCAATAGAAAATAGGTTGTAATCTGGTATGTAATGATTTTCGTATTTGATTATTTTATATGTCTAGTGAGTGTGCTATTTAGAATACTGCTTGTTCCTCCCTACATATTAATATTTATAAATAATTATTATTGATTATTATATAAAAAATTTAAAACTTTCTCGTTTAGCCTCTATTATATATTAGGTATTTAGTATTTGAATATTATTCATTTTATGGATACATATTATAGACTCAATCACTTAACCCAATGTACTTAAATTTAATCAGATTTAACATTATATTTTGGGTGACCTTAATAGGTAATACGCAACTTGAGTAGTTTGCAATTAGTTAGCCTCTCCATTTCAGAATAATTGTATACATATAATGTTATTGTTATTTTACCCACAACTAGTAAAATTGTTATAAGGTTATAAACTAATTAATTAGTCATATATGTATTTATACTGAATATAAGTCAATATTTCCTAAATTTCAATTATTATATATATTATTATATCATATAATATATATATATAAGGATTATCTAATTATATTTAATTATATAATTAATTATTATTATTATTTATTATTTATTATATATTATTAATTATATATAATTTTAGATTATCTAAGTGATTGTAGATTTTATCTATATAATTGTTCTTAATATAACTTATTTTTATAATTACTTAATATATCAAAGAAGACTTGCGTAGATGAAATCATTGAGTGATATATGTAGATCTTTAATACTATTATTCTTAGATTATTAATAGGTAATTTTTTTAAAATAATATATTATTAAAAGATTTATTCTACATATCTTTATCATATATTTATTTACTTTAGAGTTCTGAACATTGTTATAAGATATGTGCCAATAATAATATTAGTATATTTATTAGTTAACTTATATGTATATAATAGCCCTTTGTAAGAGTTATGTTCATTCTCATATTATTTACAATTTGATCTACTAAATAATATATATTAACATTACTTTCTGAGTATATGTAGCCATGAGTAGCACTTAGGTGAGGTGAGAGAGTTACTCTCTTTAGAGGAGTATATATGAACTGTCATAATTCTGAACAGTTAATTATAATTACATGTGTTAATCTCATAGGAGAAAGCTAAAAGTGAAATAATACAAGTCCGCTATAAGTATATGAATTATGCCTAAGATAATAAAAAGCCAATTATATTATAGTTTTATTGATCAAATAACTAAGAAATAATGTATTAATTATATTAATTATCATGTAATCTATGTATATTATATATAGCTAATTTTTATTAGTCATTTATAGTTATTATTATATAGTGAAGTAATTCGCAATTCTATAGTTTAGAGTCTCCTTTATTATATTAAGAATAAGATCTCTAGTGATTATGCTGAGTATATGTAAAGAGTGTAGTGTACACGAATTTAATCGAGCAAAAAATTGCAATAATCATATAGACAATAGAATATCTATTGTGATCTTTATTTGAGAGAGTAAAGAGTCTGAGGAGAGAATTTGAATGTAGTTAGGATAACTGTTTTTATTCTATTGAATTAATGGCGTATCTTCTCATATTATGAGGTACAATCATTTTGATATATCTAATAGTTCTATTTAAAGAAATTATATATTGATTTTTAATATTAACGTTATATAAATACTTGAGACAAAATATATATTAATATTATTCTTTATTATTAAGTTATTATTATGTATTATTTTGATTGCTTCATATATCGTGACTTATTGGAGATCATACCAAAGAGTTGGCAATACAACCTAAATCTCATAATAGAAATATATTATTAGTAATAGTTGTATAATTTAAAGATTTAGATATGTAATAATATAAACTACTGTAATTTAGGAATAACAAGTGCGTTAAAGCAATCATTATCATATAAATAAATCAAATTGCATTTTTGTGATTCTATATTAAGTGTGTAATTGTAATTGTAATTGTAAAGTGATATTAAATGATGATATATTCATTACTTGCATACTAATTTAAAATAAATAGGATATATATTAAAGAATAGATAGTAATTATGGACAATATAGTTACTTACTGAGCTACTAATCTCATACTACTACTTACATAGTATAGCTCATAATCGACTAACTACTAATTGAACAATACAAATAATTCGAGTGAGAGTTATATTAATAGTTAAGTAATATTAATTAAATAAAAAATAATAAAACAAAACTCATGCATGTCTAAAAATAGCATAATGATTTAAATTCAATTATTATTTCTTGATGTCATATTCCATTTTATCAAATTATTACTAAATAATTTTACTTTTAGATATGTCTAAGTAGCACGGTTCTAGCATAAGTGTTTTTACTTGTAGATAGCTTGGCGTTATATAATATTGGCCTTGGTTGATATAGGCAAACTACAATTTGTGCCGAAGTGCAAAATTTAAGGATAAACAGATAGTTGAGGCCTTGATTTATTAATTATGATAGCCTCTCGATTAATTCATGTGGTCATTTGTGTATGTTATGTTAATTTAAAATATTTAGCTGACGGGTAGTCTCGCAATTATGTGCTTCCATGTAGCTTTTATCTTAAACATTGTATTTCATTTGTTTCTCCTTTTTCTTTACTATCTACTACTTTGATTAATTTACTTATTATATCGTAATTATAATAATAGTGATAATTGTAATAATAGTGACCTCCTGATTGGACAACATTATTGATTGGATTGTAAAATAAGTCTAATATAAATGAAGAAAGGTTTTAGAAGTGTGATTGAGTGTTATTATTGCTTAGTTTTGTAACAATTCTATCACAGCGCGTCTAGAATGACTTATTGACTAGTTTCACTCAACTATATTTCCATGTGAAGTACAATATATCATATATATATATCTTTTATTTTTATTTATTTTATTTTTATTTTTTATGTTGACATCTTATACTTTTGATTTCTTTCTAGATTCTTTAATTATGATTATTTTTAGAGTTCCTCATTATTATTTATTGGATTGCTCGACTAACTATAAGTTCTTAATTATAATAAAAAATAATATGTAAATATTAAAATATTTCATCCTAGTATCGATAATAAAAAGAATTATAACAAAAACTTTACTATCCTTTTAAGTCATATGAAAACAAAGTACTTAAAGGATTGGATATATTATGATTTTATTATTGATATAATTAATTAAATTCTTATTATTAGTATATTTTACGATCTAATAAATTTATTAAATGTAACTTAATAGAGTCTATAAAGTTACTTTTATAAGTGTTATTAGGATAGTCTTTATAAGGATCTATAGACTATTATATATTATAACCCTATAATTATCAAAATATAAAAATTCTTTTTAATCTTATTTATCTAATTATTATTAAGTTTCATTATAACTCAGAGATAATGCATTGATATACTTGTGTTGTTTAATGGTTCACATACCTTTATTATATGATTGCTTCTCCTAATGCGGATAAATTGTCTCAAACCCATTGATATCCTTCACATTTATAGCATTTATCCTATAACATGTGACATTACATCCATAATTAGCTAGTGACAGGAACTGCCTCTTAAATATTACTGAAAATGTGATGTTTGTTGAAAGATTTTCTAAAGCAAACATCAATGAAACACTTTCAAACACTTTGGAAGTTGTAACAGAACGTCTTCTTTCTGATAATGAAAAAAAGGATAACTGCCGTCTTGTGAGAATCAATGAAAAATTAGGTAAAGATATAAGATACTATTATACGCGACATCATATGTTCTGATTGATGCATGTGTTCCTCAAAACCAGATCATGTGATGAGAAGCCAAAGAGATGACTTCGCAACAATGAGAGTGCGCTATATATATTGTGTGTGATTTATGATAATTTCTTATAAACATATTGTATTACGACCGTATAACTCAGATATACACAGTTGTAGAGAAACTCACTCTCGATGCGTGAGAGAATTGATGACTACATTTGTGATAAATAATATTAGCATTATACTAGTGTCAGTAAACAATATAAAGTTAGATATATAATGAAAATCTTATAGATGTCTAGTCCTTATGCGACGTCATACCCCTAACGCAGTAAGAAAACTCCACACCACACATTAAACTATTTCTGTTACTCTGAAATTAGCGCTCAAAACATACTTTTTTTTAATTCTACAGGAGAAGAAAAACCTGACAGAAACACCAGGCTTTTAAATAAACTTTTTCAATTCTACATGAGATAACACAATATAAACGAAGGAAGTTGTCAATTCATTTGTATAAGAGTTAAAATTAAGGAGTCCCTTAAGGTAGAATCTTAGTCTTTTTTATTTTCAATTACTAATAAGGTTACATTATTTCTATTCTCTTTTATTTGAAGTAACTACTACTACATATATAATAGCTACATATATATGAGACTAGCTATGAAGCTAAAGATAACCGAAGAATCTTTGTCATATTCTAAACTGAAAAGTATCCTTTATCATAGTATCATATACCTATAATATATAACTACCTATACTATATATCTATATATACTACTTATATAACTACCGTAGTATCGTATATATACTAACTATATTATATGTTACAGGCAATTATATTTTATACGTTTTCGTTACGGAAACTTGATATCATATCCTCTCTTTATGTAAGTAATATTCATAACTTAGTATCAGGTAGGTTAGAATTGATACCTATAATATATTTATTGACATCAAGAAGCTTGACATAATTATTCCCATATCACAATTTTCTGGGATTTAAATCATTTAATTGAAATTATATAATATTATATAATAGTACTACATATATATAGTAATTTACTGACTATATATATACTATATATAATTATATATATTATACTATATACTATAATATATATACCTATATACTAATTACCTCATAGACTCCAACTAATATATATATATATATAGCTAATATATTATCATAGGTATATAGCTATATATACCTATACTATATATAGCTACTATATAACTAGGTATATAATATATAATATAATAATATATATATAAGCAAATTATATATATTTGTATAATATAATAATAGAGATAGGTAGGTATATAGTGATATAGTATAAGTGGAAGTCGGTAATTTGAGAGACGGTCGCGAGTCGGTGAACATTTTGGAAAGCGGGTGGAGTCTAAGGCTTTCTGAAAATTTGAACCGACTCCCCACAACCCTGGTTAATTAATTATTCAAAATAGTATAGGCAAATTTTTCAAGCTGTCAATTTTTCCTTTATACGAGTAATATATACAGTATAGGACGGTGAGAGAATATAATATAATATAAATATACCTATAGACATTAATCTATTATATTCCTATATACTTATATATATATACTATATAATCACTATATAAAAATAATTATAATATATTATATATATATATATATATAAATATATATACTAATATATATATTATATATTTTTAATATATATATAATTTATATATATATATAATATATATAGTAGTATATATATATTAATTCATTAATAAACATATATTGCAAAATAATTATATAATATATTATATATTAATTATATATATATATATTTAATATATATATATATATATATATTAATATATATATATATAATTTTAATATCATTATTATATATTATTATTAATTTATATATTCCAGAGAGTGGGGCACCCGCTCAATTTTAAGGAGGTATATTAGTCCGTAGTCACTCGCCACTGCAGCGATATCGAAGAAAAGGATTAGTCACGCTCATTAGCGCTCCTCCGGCACTTATTCATACCATCCAAACCTTACGCCTATCGCTAATAGGTTCACCCGCACGTCTCACATCAGCTCTCCCTAGCTTAAATTATAATTGATGTGCGACTTACAATAAGATTTTAAATATTAAATATTATATAAATAGTATATATATTCCTACTTAACCAAAATAATAATATTAATGTGGAGTTAAATAGACTATTAATAAAATGATAGAAATACATCTAGATAGTAGATTTAAAAGGTAAAGGGCCTGTTGATGAAATATGAAGGAATCAAATTATAAAATATAAAAGTTATTTAAATAAATTTATGAGCTTTCGTTCCGATTCTGGAACCTCGTTCAGATGAAATTTATACACTAACATTAAAAAAGCAAAAATTACTGAGTTATATAATATTCAACGTTTGGATAATTTAATTTTGTTAAAAAATTTTGTGGTGGTCAAAATATTATTTTGTATTATGTCAATGTTGTAATCACCTTTTTTTTTATTGAAAATTATTTGATATTAATAGATGCAATAATCGATGAGTTTACGTCTTTGTAAATTTTGTACATGGAGAATAGGTGTCATTGAGAAAATATTGGAAAGATTGATAAGTACTTCTGGAGCAGGGAAGAATTTTGATTATCATGTAGAAGGTCATATTTGTGTTGATAGAGTCGACGTATATAAGATCGTGGGTTTCACCAATGTAGAGGGAGTCGCAATCTTTACAGGGAATTTTGCAGACACATTGGGAAAGCTCATTAGGGGGGCTGGGTTAGTAGTAAGGGGAGCTACTTCGGCAGCAAGCGAATATTCGCCACAAGGCGAATGTTTTTTGGCGCTTTTTCAGTGCCTTTGGCACTAGACGAATGTTTAGGGCGATTTTAATGCTTGAAGTATCAAATAAACGGTTTTCGGGTACGGCGAAGCGTTTTCCGAGGTCGCCTGGAAGTTAGGACATAACCCCGAGTCTCCACGCACCACACCGCATACACCGTCGCACCTCACCGCTCCGTGCCCCGCTGCGTTTCGAGGGCTCGAATGACCAAGTCATGTTGGCGGACCTCAGAATAGGGAGCTGCCTCGAACTCTGGTGATTTTTTCCACGAGTAGCACTGCACGTCAATGACGGCTGCACATCTCCAAGGGCGAGTTCGAATGCAGCATCCCATCACCAAGGCTAGGAAGTCTGCCTCCAACCCCGGTAGAGTTTGCTTAAGTGGCAGAGGCGCTCTTTCGAGGTCAATGGCACGTCTCCATGAAAGCGTCTGATGATGAGGCCACGTCTCCAAGGCTGAGAAATTTGCCTCCAACTCAGGCAGAGTGTTCCTCAAAGGTGAAGGCACTCGTTCAAGGTCGGCGTCACGTCAACAACGGTTCGTTTTCCAAGCCAAGGAAGTTGAACTCAGAGGCCTGTCCCTCAAGTGATCGGCCACACCACACACACACAAATCACAATATTTGGTAACTCTTGCTCTCGTACTACTGCAGAAACTCAGAGCGTACGCTGCCAGACCCTAAGATATAAATAAACAAAGTTTAATAATAAATATTAGAATAAAAATACATTTTAATTAAGTCATAAGTAACTCACATTCAGACGTACAAAATATGTAATATTTATTTCCTTGTACTGTACTATATGTTTCTATATTTACGTGTTCACAATTTACGTGTTCATACATTCTAGTATATATATATTATACTATATAATATATAGTGAGATCTACTAACCTATAGTATATATATATATATCATATAATATACTATATATATATATAATATATATATATCCAGACGACTCCTACACTCGTGTTCAGCACGAGGGTTAAACATTATAGAACGATCTTTTGCAAATTTATAATAAATTTTATATACAAAAATTTCTCTTATTTTATTTGCAAATTTGGTCAAATAATGAAATTATTACCCGATTAATAAAATAAAAATTATGCAAAAATTCAAACGGAAAAAGTAAGAATACCGCTATTAAAAACGCTCTTTTAACGCCATTTAAAAATGCGCAGTTCATGCCCATATCATTGGCGAACAGTGTCTGTGAATGAAGTGAATTTAAATATTAATTAATCTTGAACATTAAAGTATTTTATAGATAAAAGAGAAAAACTATTTAAGAAATAGACCTCAAATATGTTTAATAGTATATAATACTATATATATATATAAATATATATATAATATATATCTAATATATAGTATATATATATTATATAATATAACTATATAAAATATAATATATATATTAATATATACGTATAACTATTATTAATATATATATATATTACTATATATTATACTATATAATATATACTTCTGATTGATATATATATATATACTACTAGATTTCAGCCATATATTCTTTAACTAATATATATATTATATAATATATATATAAAGTAAAAATCAAATATATCTATATATATATAATATATTTAATATAGTATTTCGTAATATATATATTAATATATCTAATAATATATAAGCTATATATAGTATATATAAACGTAAAAAATATAATTTATATATTTACTATAGTAATATATATAATATAATCTATAACGTATATTATATATATATATAGATAAAATTATATTATATATATAATATATATATGGTTACCTGAAAACTTAATCCTAATGGATTATGTAAGCCCCCCAAGTAGCCCTAACTCTATTTTAATATAATATATCTACTATATATAATATATATTATATATAATATCATATAGTATAAATATATATTATATATTATTATATATGGTACAGCAAAGCACAACCCACGTCTCGTCGTGTACCCTGGACGTACGGACTAACCGTTGAGACAACTGACTAGGCTAGACAGCCCCAGCAAGGTCCCTACCCGAAATTATTTGCTCAAAACCCTTTACTGTATGGCCTCGGACAGACTGACTCCAAGGCTGCAATTGAACGGCGAGACAATTGGGACCCTAAAAATAAGAATATGTCACCAATAGGGATTTCATATTAACTAGTACGCTAGAACGGTCACGGGACAGAAGATGTATAGTCTTAATGAAGCAAGAGAAAGAGTTGACGTTCCGCATGGGAATGTTGTTAAAACGATATACAAAGAGGTAAGGAGAACATGAAAGCTATTCTACTATATAAGGATTGCAAGAAGAGAAAACAAACGACCACGTTGTTGATCTGAGTGAAACCGGATTGTTCAAGTAATAAAACAGTAAACAATACTGATAATGAACCGGATTATACTGCCCATTACGATGATGCAGCAGGAAGAAGTTAAGTAATAATTCAACACAACGCACCATACGTGAAGACCAATAGCGAGGAAAAGACGAGATTTAGAGAAGAACTGCAACGGCTGTACGAAAGATTGAGGAGAACAAAGATTCATAATTCGAGACCTGAATGCACATATTAGAACTAGAAGAGAGGAGCAGGAGAGTCAATGTGGCGTTCGGCAGTGGGAGATATGATTAACGAAGAGGGGAAACTGATGATAGACTTTGCAGTGAGAAAATGATTAACTTTCATGAACACATACTTCCAACATATAGAAAGTAAAAACTGGACCTGGTACAGATGGAGTGTGGATTAGAAAGATACGTAGACAAAGTCAATATAGATTTAATTTTGCACCAATAAAAATAATATATTCAATGGACATGAAGAGCCTCCACCGAACGTATCTTGGATTCGGACCAACAGGGGATGTTAATTGGATACGAATAGAGAGAAGAGATCAATGCCAAGGAAATACATTATATGAATCATATTTGCCAGAAGACTAAAGACCAGGCAACGAAGAGAGAAATTTTGATGAGACCTTAAAAAGGAAGAAAATAGTAAAATGTAAATAATCTGCAAGGAAAATCATGGATTATGTTGAAGCCAAAAACATTGCAGAAAGGATAAACAAAAGGATATTTAAGCCAACCGCTGGGGTTAAAAATAGTCAGAGATCTGATAGAAAACCTTTGATGCAAACAAAAAACAATTAATCTATGATTGCTAAAACGTCATGAAACGTCTCGAAAGACCAGAAACGCACTTATATGAATAAGGAGGACGAAACGTTCGATAAGGAGGGATGTTTGAAAACTGAAGAGAATACTTTGAGGCAATTCGTAAATTTGAGCTTGAAGACTGCAGATGCGAGAGGCTGAACGGATGTGGGTGAGGAAGAGGAGAAAGACGAGGTAGACCGCTTTAAAAAATAAGAGAGGCAATAAAAACGCCAAGGAATAAAAAAGCCAGAACGATGATTGAGTGCAACTGAATCTTACAAAGCTGGAGAAAGAAGTGAGATATTATCAGGTACTCTTCCTACATATCATGAACTCACCTGGAGGAAATGATATATGAGACAGAAGACGAGAATTACCATGACGAAATGCAAGCAGAGCGGCTGTTTACTATATAATAAGAATAGAATAAAAAATTTTAACAACTACAGAGGCATAGCTTTACTGAATGTTTCAAGCAAAATAAAAATGAGAAAATGGAAAGGAGGAACCGAGAATCCAAAGATTGAAAAGATAAACAGCGACTTCGAAAATTGGTCACATTAAACTTTTCATTATTCTACCATGAAAATTATATAGACAAAAAACACAAAAGATAAGAATGAATCAAAGGCAGCAATATGCTCGCGGGGGTTGTGACATTGAAAAGATATGGAAAGGAAAAGCATATCGCAAGCACTGAACGAACAAAAATCTAGAATGAAAAGTACCACAAAAAATTATAAAATTCAGATAAAAATTACACATACTCGCGGCATACAAAAATAAAAGATAAGAGAGTGATCATAAGACTGTAGACGAGCAAGATGGTTTAGAGGCGATGTTCAGGATGAGACATGGTCAGTAGTGCATCTCAGCCCCTGCCTAATTACATAATACACAGGATACCGAGAACTAGAGCGAGTATCGCTAGCACACGAAAAGTGGACAATGAGTCACACACTACTTCACACGCAAATGAAATGAATGCAGCATACATATACATCAAGGGATCGAATCTCAACGGAAATGTTAGGAAACATAAATGGAGAAAAATCGTATGATATAAACGGATGATACGAACGGATACAGTATAATGAGAATAGACTTTGAAAAAGAAACAGCAATCTGAACAATCAATATATAGAAAGCGAAAGCAGGACTACAGCAGCGTGAATAAATCCAACTTACTTGGACCTCTAGTGATTAGCATGAGGGAGAGGAGGCAGGTGGTAAGGGAGATAGCTTAGTGCGGAGATAAGACTTCTCTCAAAGTTAGGAGCAGATACCCAGTACTGAAAGTAAACAGCTTAAGACAAACCATGAACAATCTGCACACAAGTTTGGTTATTTACAAAACAATACTGGGAGACCATAGAGGATGGCATCGGTATAATGCGGGGCACGTTTGATACAATCAACACAACATGATATGGTAAAGAGGGGGAGCGCGGCAGAGAAGGGGTTAGTCACTACAATCATGTTATGTTTAAGGAGATCTGAGAGGTACTTGCCGAAAGTAGAGAATGAAGGACATTAGTAGACTTTGACGCGGCAGAGGGGATCAATGTAATCCTAACTAAAACGAACAAAGCAACTACGGAGGGGGCACCTTTCAAAATATTAAGAGAACTAACCAAGAAAAGCTTTGCACAGGGAGGCCTAAGCGGGGCCCGCGATGAGACCGGCATGCGCCAGACCGGGAAGAGACAAGGAGAATGGGCCGGGGAAAATGCGAGGAAGGGCAGATGATGCGTAAGGGATGGAGGGAAAGGTAAAAGAGAGCGAACTCAGGGGGGTGGTGCGAGGGTAGTAAACCAGCGAAAAAGCCGCAGACCATATCACCGACAGGTCAAGACAGTGAATCGACGTCCGGATGAGTGGGAATTGATAGTGCTGTCGAAAAGGGAAAATAAAAATAGTAAAGATATAATAAAGATCGGAATAAGCTATAAGTATCAAGTAAAGTAAAATAACGTTGAGAACTATATGAAGACGAATAGGTGATTAATATAGGAGATTTAGAGCTGAACAATATCATACCGTGGGGGAGGGAACATGAATAATGTAGATGAAGAAATGGTGTGGGAACGAGGAGTGAAAAGTGGGTCTGGGCGAGCCTAAGCACAATGGAGGCGAGGCAGGCAACTGGGGGAGTCAGGAAAATCAGAAAGAATTACGCACGAGTTAACATTACGAGAAAGGCAATTCGATACAGGGAATTCCGGATATGAATTATGATAACGAAAACCAGAAAGAGTAGAAGGAGTATTATAATAATAGATATAGTAAGAGAAAATAATGATAAGTCGAAATAGTGGTAAGTAGCACAACTAGATAGGGATAAGATTAGATTAAGAGAAGTAGATATAGACGTGATAGACAGGAGATGATACTTGAGATTAACGAGAACAGATCGACAGAACAAACTCAATTAAGCACGAACTGGTAAGAGAGCAACTTACCCTAAGCACGAGTTGCGCACAGCATGGTCCGGAAAAGTACGACCTCTTAACCGTGATGTGATGGATGTGCCGGGAAAAGCTACCCTAACTCGAGTACGGTAATCCCAGCGGTGACCCGGGAAAGAGAGACCCTGTAAAACCTACCGCGTGACTTAAGGCACCCCTGGCTGAAGCGGCCTCAACCCAAAACGGTATCGCATGAAGAAGACCCAAAATGCCCGCCTAAGCATAATGCAGATGATACGAGAGAGAATATAGAGGCAGAGGAGTATGATGAGAGAGGAGAGAGAGTAAATAACGTACGATGAGACAGCAATTATGTACTTATGTCAATTATTAATTGCGAACTTAATCGCGGATTGACATTAATATGATACGATGGTTAAATGTTTATTATAAAACTGAATTAATCATTTCATGATCCTGAAAGAAATAAAAAACAGCCTTAATGGACTTACGCCGAAGTAACGCATATAATTACGATTTCCCTTATCGTTAATAGCCGCATGTTCCGAGTATACTATATCAAGAAAAAATTAATATGCTCCTAACAAAAATGAAAAATTATTGCCTTTTCTTTAATTAAAGCCAAACGATACAAAACAAAACACTAGGAGCCGGTCGTCGGTAACTCTGTCCCACTGATAGTTAGTACTTGGACCCCCTTCAACACGGTAAAACAGATGTTGTTTTAATGATCAGGACAGAAAGTGTCACGCCGCCTCAGCGGTGGCCCCAAGCACTCATATGGTAAATCTGAACGATAAAATGAAGTGGAAAAAGAGTATAGCCAATGTAATACTATTGCTTATGATGGATTATGTTAACTTCAGTAAAAAATATAAATAAGCTCAATAAACATTCAACTTAATTTAAAACCGGGTAATGGACTAAGTACATGTGTCCAGATGTGAGTGACTATATAACTATACAAAATATTATTCCTATTTTTACTATGCTCTTTATATCTCGCACA
This sequence comes from Trachelipus rathkii, assembly GCA_015478945.1. NCBI lineage: Eukaryota > Metazoa > Arthropoda > Malacostraca > Isopoda > Trachelipodidae > Trachelipus > Trachelipus rathkii. Next base: position 332 of record JABUQX010052645.1, on the reverse strand, counting down.
TCGGGGTAATGTCACATTGTACCCTAGCATAGTCGCATTGACAAGCCAAATGGCTCCAAATACGCGGGAAAGCACACAGCCTAACACTACGTAGCGGAACGTGAGCAATATAACGAGGCCTCCTTGGTCCAGAGAAAGGCACTTTTGGCAGGCATTAGGAAAAAGAAAAAAATAGTGTGACCGGCACCCTATGAGAATAAGCGCAAAGCAAGAGATAATGCGCACAAGTTGGGCTGTGCAAATATGCATAACCGCAGGCAGAGATTATACGGCGGTGCTTCTCTCAAATAGTTTTGCTAAAAAATACTATATAAATATAGCTTGTCCATTAG
>JABUQX010052644.1:52500-59867 GCA_015478945.1 Trachelipus rathkii | reverse complement strand
TGATTAACAAAACGCAATATAAAACAAAATGGCGGACGCAAGTCAACAAGGTTGTTGCCTTTTAAAAAAAAAAAAAAAAAAAAAAAAAAAAAAAAAAAAAAAAAAAAAAAAAAAAAAAAAATCCAAAAAAAAATAAAAAAAAAAAAAAAAGGAGTTTCTATTATTCGATAAAAACGATAAATTTTCTTCTTGAAATAAAAACATTATAATCGGCCTTTGTCATTACAAGTATAAAACACCTCAATCCAAGCACACCATAACAACCTATTCTTTAATTGAACTACGCACATATATAATTAACTTATATACATAATCTCATATAATATATATATTATACCATATTACCCAACCACCGCCATATCATAACCTAATCCATACACACACCCTAATATCACTATCACATCTAATAACTATACTACCCTTCATATTATACATATATATATATATAATATAACTTAACTCATACACTATACAATATATATATTATTTTATTTTTATACTAACAATATATACTACTATATATACGGCTATACTTAATATAACCCACTATAACTATATATATAATAATATATTATATAGTATTATACTTATACTACTATTACCTAACTAACATACAATAAATAACTAATATACTAATATATCACATACATATAAATATACTACTATATATACTAGTATATATATATATACCGCTAAACAAAGAACAATTACGGATAATACTATATATACTCACTATTCCTATACATATATATATATATATATATATATATATATATATAGATAATATATTATACCTAATACCCACTAATATAATATAATATATATATAAATCATATATATATATAATATATAATAAATATATATATAAATAATATATATATATAATATATATATATTATATATAATACAGTATATATATTTCAGAAATTTTTTTAGTATTCAATAACAGTAGTAAGAAGTTTTTTTTACACTATGAGCAATAGAGGAAAGTCAGGATACCATGAGGTGTGCTGCAATCCTCTATTAAAACACAAAAAAGTTGTGACAAAGTCTTTGAGACCCATACAACAATGGATAGTAACCATGATGACTCAGCTGCACTTACAAATGACAGACCATATCTGTACAAACTGTGAAAATGAACTGCGGCTGTTGAAAAATAATGCTGAAGTTCCTACTGCTGAAGAAGACACGTCAAGTTCGTCAAGTAATGAATGTGTACTTAAACCAGATAACACAAATGCACAGACACCACATAAGAAAGAACCAGAAGTTAGTCGAGCTTTCCTAAATGCAAGCCTACAGGAACTGGGAGTTTCTCCTATAAAATTTCGTAAGTAAAGTTCTATAGTTTTAGACTATTTACAATTTATTGCTTGAAAGAATAATGAACAATTTTAACTTGTGAATTTCACCATTTTCTCTACATAAGAGAATTATCTTTTGTACTAGTTTTTCAAAATTTGTCATGCTATTATTTGTCATGCTATCTAGTATGTTAAGGATAAAAATATAATGCAAATTCAAAACATATATAGTATATATATATATATAATATATATATATAATATATATATTATTTATATCTAATATTTATATATATATTATAATATATATATTATATAAATATATATATATATTATATAGTGTATATATATAGTTTGTTATATATATACATTATATATTTTTTTTTATATATAATACTATTTATAAGTTATATATAATATATATATTATAGGTTTTTGAAGAAAAATAGAATTAAAAAGAAGAAATTTGAAACATTATAGAAGAAGAATCCAAATTTTAACTCTTTCACCATTTACAATAGAAGAAACCATGAAACATTTTGGTGTCAGTAAATACATGGTTAATAAATCTCGCACAATTAAAAGCATGTATGGGATACTGCCAGAAGTTCAAACTTATCACAAGGGCAAGCTTTTAACAGAAGAAATTAAAGAGAAAGTTGTTGCATTCTATGAAGATGATGATATTAGCAGAATATGTCCAGGAAAAAGCGACTTCTTAAGCATTAGAAACAGAGATGGAAATCGAGAGCACAAACAGAAAAGGTTATTACTTGGGAATCTGAAAGAACTATATGAAAAGTACAAGGAAAACTGTATTGATCTTATTGGATTTTCAACATTATCTAAATTAAGGCCCAAATGGTGTGTTATGGCTGGTGCAAAGGGGACCCATAATGTATGTGTGTGTATACACCATAAAAATCAAAAATTAATGGTGTTTGCAATTGGTGTAAAGCATTTAACTTATAAAGATCTAATAAGAAAAACAGTGTGTCATGATGATGATGCAGGTTGCATGCTCAGATATTGTAGAAATTGCCCTAAAAAAGAAGAATTAGTAAAGTACTTAAAAACGATTGAAAATATGAACACAAGAGATTCAGTCACATATTCACAATGGGTAAGTACAGACAGATCAAATTTAATTACAACAGTACAAAATAAAGATGATTTCATAGAATTATTGGCCAAGAAAGTTTATGAATTAACAAGGCATCATTTTATCGTAAAAGCTCAATCTAATTATCTTAAAGAACTTAAAAGCAACCTACCTGATAATGAGGTTATAATACTTGGTGATTTTTCAGAAAACTATACCTTTATTGTACAAGATGCCAGTCAGGCTTTCCACTGGGTCAATGATCAAGTTACAATACATCCTTTTGTTGTATATTATAAAAAAGATGGTGTTCTACAACATGAAAGTTTTTGTTGCATTAGTGATTACTTAAAACATTCAACCATCATGGTATATGCCTTTCAAGTTAAGTTGATTGAAAAACTTAAAGAACAATTTGCATTCATTAAGAAAATTCATTATTTTAGTGATGGCTGTGCTGCACAGTACAAAAACAAATATAATTTTATCAATTTATGCCATCATTTTGCGGACTTTAATATATTATGTGAGTGGAATTTCTTTGGAACCGGTCATGGGAAAAATGTTTGTGATGGAATTGGTGGAGTCATCAAGAGAACTGTTGCCAAGGCAAGCCTACAAAGGCCATATAAGGATCAGATACTAACTGCAGACAGTTTTTTCTACTACTGTAATGAATATATACCAGGAATAAACTGCATATACATCACAAAGGAAGAAGTATTTAGAGCTGAAGAAAAACTGAAGAAGAGGTTTGAAAAATGTGTAACATTGAAAGGAACACAAGGGTTTCATAAAATTATCCCCATTAACACTGAAACTTTGAAAGCTTTTCAGATATCAAATTCAAAATCTTACAAAGAAGCTAAAATATCTGAAGTAAACATACATGAAAGTGATGAATACTCTCATTTTAACATGGAGGCAGCAGATATAATAAGTCACTATGTTTCTTGCAACTTTGAAGGCAATATATTCATTGGTATTATTGAAAGTTACTCTGAGGACTTTGATGATTTTTATATTAGTTTTCTGAAGGAGGAAGAACAAGGTATGTATATATTCCCAAATGTTGATGACAAAGTGTGGATTGAAAGGAAAAATATTCTTAAAAAACTTGCGGCTCCAAAACTAACACCAGGAAGAAAAATAATGTACAGCTTTGATATGGATGAACTGCAAAAGTCTAAAGAACTTTTGCAAAAAAGTAACTAAAGTGAAATCACTAACTATATATACTATATAACTAACTATATAAATTCTCATGATTTTTCTGTTATATAGTATTCCTTTTGACTAATTAAATAAGCTCGAGTATTATACTAATTAAATTTTATAATCCAAGAACAGGAGTATATATATATATATATATATATAATATATATATATTATTATATATATATTATATATATAATATATATTATATATATATATATATATTAATATAATATATATATATATATATATATATATAAATACTATATTCAATTTAAAGTTGTACTGAAGGTTAATTGTAATAAAATTATAAATTATTTCAAAAAATTTAATTTTTACATAGAAACCCTTTTTTTTAGGCTAAAAAGCATGTTTATCCAATCAAATAAGCAGACTTTTTATGTTTGTATATGTTAAAAGAAATTCTCAGTTTATAAGTAGGATACTGGGTTTTTAAAAATTGATCAACAAAAGGGGGGGTGGGGGGGAATTTTTTTTTTAACAAATTGCAACTTTTTTTGTAATTGTTGTACAGATTTTTTTATTCATGCCTTTTTTATAGATCTATTAATTCCCTTTAAAATGCATTTTGAATTTTGATTCTGCATTAAGTAGAACCAAAGTTATCAGTCTTTGAAAGAAGTGAGTATCGCGGAACCCCCCAAAATTGGGGGGGCTGTTTTGCAGCCCCTACTCAAAATTGGAACCTAATATTTTAGGGGAGTGAGTTTTGTGCCAAAATGAGTTTGTATACCAAAGCTCCCTAAAATCGCAGGGGGTCGTTTGCAGTTTTTTAGTAATTTAGCGTGATTTGTCATATATATATATATATATATATATATTATATATAATATATATATATATATATATATATATATATATATATATATATTATATATATATATATATATATATATTATATATATACCCATTTTGATTATGGTATGTATGACATTCCAATGCCTAATATATATTATATATATATATATATATATATATTATATATATAAATATATATATTATATATATATATATATATATATATATATATATAATTATATATAATAATATAATATATATATATACTTTCTGCCCTGGCCCACCTTTATGGAGGGGCCACACTGCTTCCAGGAAGCCGGCCGCCGCCACCGGGCGGTTCCACAGGTCGAGGATAGAGGATACAGAAAAGACGGCACGGGGGCGTCGAGAGCTGGGCATCTCAGAAGGAGGTGCTCTATTGTATCTTGAGAATTGTAGCATCTGGTGCAAGTGGGGGGAGGTGACGTTGTCTAGTTAAATTCTATGTTTATATTGCATTGGTCTCGGGTTTTCGACCAATCTGCACAGAAGCGAAGGCCCATTTGGCCTTCTGGGGACAGCGTTTCTTCTATCTGAAGAGTTTGGGGGGGGGTATTTAATAAAGAGTTTGTTGGGCAGGTTTTGAAGGTAACAAGTGTTTGTTAGGTGGTATGGATATGTGAAGTCCATAGGGCCTATTGGAGGGTCTCGAGCGAATTAATATAAAATGTTGTAATAGAAATTGTGCTGGCGAAGGAGGGGGATTTTAGTCTTTGCGAGGGATTGGGAGAGAATTTGGTGACAATTGAGTGGGTTGGGGTTATGTGTTTTCTGATAGAATTGAGTCCACACCATCTCGAGATGTGTGGAAATGGGGAGGATGGAGGCTTCATCGTGTAAATGTTGGATTGGGGTGGTTTTAGTACAACCTGTGATAATTCTAAGGGCTGCGTTTGGAGATTTGTAGTTTATTTGTGTTTTTGATTTGAAATTGCGGGAATCATGCTCGGAAGCGTAATTTAAGTGGAGTTCTAAGAATTGCTTATAGATAGTAGTGAGTGTGTGTTTACTGTCGCTGAAGTTGTGTGGGAAAGGGTTCGGAGGGTGTTTAGTTTTCGTCGAGTTGTGGAAGTGATTTGGTCAATATGGGGGGAAAACGTCATGTGAGTGTCGTATGTAAGTCCTAGTATTTTTGGGGTTTTGTTTAGTGGGAGGGGGTTATTGTTCAGAGTAATTAAGGGATGGAGGGAGGATTGATGTCGGTCGGTGGTTAATAGGGTGATAGAGGACTTAAGGGGGGATGCTGTCATTCTGTTGGTGTTTAACCAGTTTTCCAAAGATTTAAGTATTCTTGGGTAGTTGTGTAGCTGTGTTACGTCTGAGGTGTTTGAGGAAAATTGAGGCTAAGTCGTCTGCATTACGTGATAAGTTGTGGAGTGGTGAATTTTGGGTGGGTAGGTCTTGCAGTGAAAAAGTAATAAAAATGGAGAGAGAATGGCTCCCTGTGGGACGCCGTTTTGTAATTTGGTAGAATGGGAGAGGTTGTTTTTGTATAAGACTTTTGCAAAACAGTTGGTGAGGAAATTGGAAAAGCCATTTTTTGTATATTTCTAAAGGGAAGGAGGTTTTTTGAATTAGGAGGTGATTGGGACGGGTCAAATGCTTTGTCTATGTCTATTGCTGAGTATAGATCTATGGGAAGGTGATTGGTTGAAGCCATTAATGATGTGTTGTGTGAGGGAAGTGAGGGCTGTGGTAGTAGAGTGGTTGCTTTTAAATCCGTGTTGGAAGTCTGGGAGAGGGATAGATTGGGAAATTTTATTTAATATTAATTTCTCTAGCAGTTTACTGATGGAACAAAGCAGAGAAATTGGGCGATAGAAGGAGGGGGAGTTGTGGTATATATATATATTTGAGTTTTAGGGATTAATGTATTGCTTGTTTCCAGATTGGAGAATGTAGTTGAGTTGCCAGGATTTATTGAAGATGTCTGTAATTAGGAGGATTGCGTTATCTCGCAGGTGTTTTATATGCAGGTTGGATATGGAGTCTGAGCCTGATGCTGTTGAATTTTTGAGGGTTTTAATGGTTTCTGTTATCATGATTGTTGTGAATGGGGGTATGGGGTTGAGGTCTAGTTTGAGTTTTCTGAGTTGTTTTTTGTTTTCCCTATTATCTGGCGTGTGTTGTTTGCGGGAAGATCTTAGCGTAATGTTTAGCGAGTCTGTCTGATTGTTGTTTAGGGGAAGGAAGGAGTTATTGGGTAGAGATGGGGATGGTGGGGTGGGTGGTTGTTTCGTGAATTGTTTTAACTTTTTTGATGACGTTGCCAGGTCTTTTATTGTCTTTGCGTGAAGATGTTTTGATTGAAGGGTATTCAGAGAATTTTTTTAGTAGTGTTGGTGGTTATGAGTTGGTGATTTGTGTGTTAGGTTTGTTATTTTGTGTTAGAGATTGGGGGGTATATGGATTTGAGTTTTCGGGGGAGTTTCTTTGTTTGAGTTTGGCTGATTTCGGGTTTGATTGGGATTGGTATGATTTTCTGTGTCCCTTGGGTATGTGAAGGTTTGCAGATTTGATGATTGTTTTATTTAAGTGAGTGATGGAGGTGTGAAGGGATGTTATATCGTGGATTTGTGTTGGGTTGATGTGAGTTTCAATATAATTAGTATATGCGAGCCAGTTTCGCGTTTTTGTAGTAGTATAGTAATATTTTTTGGGCCGGGGGTGGTTGAATTTGTGGGGAGTTTTAGGATATTAAAATAGGGAAAGGTGAATCCGATTGTAGGTTCTTGTAATTGTCCCCCATGTTAGTAAGTGGTGTAGGGAGGGGGAACAAAATGTGACGTCTGGGGAAGTTGGGGATTGGTTGACTTGGGGAGGGATTCGGGTGGGGAGGTGTTTTGAATTAAGGATATTTAGGGATTCTAGTTCGTTAAGGATAT
>JABUQX010052644.1:0-47500 GCA_015478945.1 Trachelipus rathkii | reverse complement strand
TATATACAGTAGTATTGATAAAATAGCACTTATAATGTTAATGTTAATTACGTAACTGTATATACATCACAGTCATGTTTCTGTTTACAATGAAAGTGTCACTAATAATAACACTTAGTTTTTATTGTTTTATTTTCTTTAAATAAACACTGCACAACAATAAACCAGGATAGTTACTGTTCAATAGTTTTTCACCTACTGGTTTTGCTAATTGTCTCTTTTAAAAGTAAATATTTCTTAAATAGTTTCTTTCTTAAATAGTTTCTTTCACATATAAATAGTTTCTTTCACATATAAAAAATTGTCATTTTTTTGCTTTAAAATTGTTCATAAACTCATTTAGAGTTAGCGTTTTCCAATGTAAAGTGGTAAGTCATAAACCAGCTAAAGCAAACCTGGACTTAGCTCCCGACCTAGTTCAAACAAATTCGTAACTAGATAAAAAAAATCCACAACCAGATAAAACAAGTCCGCAACTAGATGACCTAGAAATATTAAATACCAAATAAGAAATGTATCATTTAAAGCTAAGATTTTTGTAGGTTTCATTTTATTATTCAATAATAAAAATTAACATATTTTCACATACCCCTAGATTTCCTAGAGGCCAAAATAGAGTCGTCGTAGTAAGTGGGTGGAAAAAGTAATTGACCTATAAAATTTTAAATGGCTAAACTATAGATACTTTCTTATTAAAATTTTAATCTCATATATAGATATTTTAATTATTGAATTATAAATTTAATTGTACACAACATACCGTGAAAGACCATATAATGAAGTTTCATAAAGTCAGTAAAATATGTGGAGGAGCAACTTGGGCTCAATCGAAGAGAACTATAAAAAAATGAAATATTTTAGATTTATACTATTACATTCATAAATTTACATTTACCTATGTATCTTTTGCTTACGTTATTTTTGGAATGAACTTAATATTTTCTCGCTTTACTATAGTTGTTGATCATCATGCATAAAACCGAAAAATTAGAGATTCTGTAATAAATAAAGAAAAGGAGGTAGAGATTTTCTCTACATTATCCCCCCACCCGTCACAACGTGACGGAAAAGAATTTGTAGCCAGGGGGGGGGTATGACTTTAACCGAACTGGATATTAGAGCGTTAACCATCACCATTGTTAATAAAAAAAAAGGATGACTGTGTACGTAAGCTGGTACATACACGCCACTAATTATAAATATTTTAATATGTTAGTAATTTGGTTCAACCGTACAACCACTCACGGAAGCTGCAATTCTCTTTTTTCGTCTCTCTCTCTTTTTTATCTTTGAAAATTCTTTTTCTTCTTTTGTTCTATGAAATGGCTTTAGATAAGTATAAGTAGGGAGATTAGAAGAATTATAAAGATTTTTACAATTTGATTGAATAGTATTCACCGAGTTTATAGGATCCGGACGAGTCTGTATAATATTTGAAGGAACAGGATCATGTTTGATCCTAGAATGTGGAAGATCACATTGGATCAAAGAATTTGGAAGAGATACAGTATTAGTATTATTAGATTGTATAGTATTTAAAGAAATATGGGGCATAGTGAGAACGTTCAACTCCTGATTAGGCTTTCGAACTTTTGTAAGGTCTTTATTAGAGATTGGAGAATCCGTATGGATTTTTATAGAGTCTGGAGGATAACGTTGTATCTCAGGCGTTGGAGGATCACATTGGATCTCAGTGGACGAAAGAGAAGGTGTCGTCAAAGAAGAATTAGAAGGAATACTTATTAAATTGGGTTGAATACTATTTGTAGAATTTGAATTTGGAGAATCCATTTGGATTTTTATAAAGTCTGGAGGATCACGGTGGATCTGAGTGGAAGAGGTAGAAAGCGTCGAAGAAGAATTAGAAAAGAAATTTGAACAATTTGAAGGTTTAACATCATTTGTAGAATTTGGAAAATCCGTATGGATTTTTAGAAAGTCTGGAGGATCACATTGGATCTTAGAAAAATAACGGTTCATAGTATTTAATTTTGTGTTATTGATATTAGTGTTTTTCACTTTTAAAAGAGAAGAATCAATAGTCGTTTTATTAGAGCGGCTAAAAGGCGGCGTTTTAGACGCCTAATATCCGCTAGTTTAGTAAGTAAGTAAGAGATTTTAATACGATTTTAGAGATAAAACAATGTGTAAATTATTTATTTATACTAATGACGTTAGTGATGCTTGGAAAACCCAAGAGTTGGAAGTTCTTGTCGAATCATATTAATTTTAGTATCGCAGTGAGTCTTTAAGCTACTTAAGGTATCACTGCTTTTAGTTTTTAGGTTCGGGTTAGTAGCATTAGGAATGTTAGTAATATTAGAGAATGGAAGTAAGTTGGAGAGGTGTCAGATTTAATAACAGCTGAGTTATTACCCTCTTGTGTAGTGACCAATTCTGTCTGATCATTCATCACTACTTTATCAATTTTTGTTGATGTTTTCTTTTCGTCGTCATTGGAGGATTTTAATGGAGTAGATTCTGAAGATAAATCATATGATAAAGAATCTGTTTCAGTTGTCATTTTTGTTGATTGTGTTGTCTTTGTAGTTATCCTATCCATTGGGGACACTCAATTCCAAAATGATTTCCTTCACAGATGGGACATTTGTCATTGTCATTGTCATAGTATTGATATTTGTTTTTCCTTTGAAGACAATCATTGATTATGTGGCCTGTTCTTTCGCAGTGGAGACATTTATTCTGTCTTACATAGCATTGATCTTGTAGATGTCCCCGTTTTCCACAAAACCTACAATAAGGACGAAATTTGCAAGTGCGGATGTCATGGCCAGATTTTTTACAGTAAGTGCAATTAAGGTGGCTCTCAACCTCACCTCTAGACCATGTTGAAGTTGGAGGTCTTTGTGGTGTATTATGCTCTTTACTGCAAACTTCATTTTTAGTACAAGTATTAGTAGTGTTAGAGTTAGTAGATGGGAATGGGAGACTCTCCTGCTGACTCTTCAGCAGGAAGAAAGCATTTATCAGCTGTGCAAGTACTTGCAGTATTTGCTGATTTTGTTGAAGTACTTGCATCAGTATATTAGTATTGTTATTGTTAGTAGTTGTGGGAGTTGGACCTTGTGCATGGCTATACATCTCATTTGTATAACATTGATCATTCGATGGGGATTGAATGACCTGCGGTGGTTCGAACCCAGGTGGTGGCTTCGGCGAAAATTGAGGCTGATGAGAAGTATAATTAAAATAAGGGATTGAATAAAATGGGGAATTCATTCCTGATGACTTATTCAAATATAATAAAGGCCGGGTGTATGATCTTATAGGCACCTTTCTATTGAGGCAATTGGAATATATCGGTGGTGACATTGAGGTCACAGAAAGATATGTGTTATTAAACAGAGTATTTGACGACGATGAAGGTGCAATCTCTGCCATGATTAATAAAAAATATAAAAAATAAGAGGAATGAAGAAGAATGTCGAAACAAAAGTTCAATAGAGAACACTGGATAAGTATAACGGTGCGACGAGCAAAAGTAGCTTCAGAAGAAACTACGCTCTGCTACCAATGTAATGTTCAAAAGTCTGGGGAGACTCAAGAACACCAGCAATGGCAGCAGAGCATATAATGAATGGATGGAGAAATAATAATTAATAATTAGAAAATAAATAATTGTAATAGTGAAATAGTGAAGCTTAACTTACGTAGAAAAAGAATCATGCAGAGCAGAGCAAAACAAAGCGGCCCGCTGGGCCCAAAAGGCCGAACTCCATTTCACTAATGAATGAAGCAACCTTCACTCGCACACCACACAATGAGAGGGAAATGGAATGAGATGATGGATTAAGTCTCATGCAAGGTATATGAAGCCACAAGGTATATGCAAAAAAATAAAAGAATGAGATTAGTCACCGCGAAGCAAGCAACGAAATGGATAATTAAACATTAAATGTAAAATAAATCTTATAACATAATCACACCTTATGAATCTTTGCCTTGTTTAATACATAAATCAGTAACCATATGTTTAAAGTATATAAAATATAAAAATCTTTTTTGAAATATAATGCTAAATATATCCCTATATAAATCTCCTCATTCAGACAACAATAGAAGTGGAAGTATTTACTTTCCCAAAAAAATCGTAATATTTCTGGGTAACACACACTGCTCAAAACCTTTCTCATTAAATAATGAACTAAAAATAAAATAGATGAAATAATTGACAATTCATATTTTACTATAATAATTTTAGAAATATATATCTTTTTCTATCATAAAATAAAATACCAGGTAGATTGATAAAATGACACGTGATAGTCTTTCTTAATTTAATGACCATAATTGTAGGTATGTGTTCTGTTTGTAATAAAAAGTTTTATTAACAATAACACTTAAATTATATTTATTTTCTTTATTTTTCTTTAAAGAAAAGTTTAACAGTAACCAGTTAAATTTGTTTATTAGTATTAACACACTGGTTATTTATTTTTTTTTTAAACTCCCACTCCAATTATAATAATCCATTTAAAAGTTTCTTAGAACATATTCTTTTTTTTTTGTTCATTAATTTAATATTTTCGATAAATTTGATTATTACTTTACACTCAATTTAGAGTAAACTCTTTGAATTTTCTTATAATGCTCTGTTGAAAGTATTCATAAACTAGTTTATTAATCTGGATCTGGAACCAGTCTAATTAATCTGAATCTTGTTTATCAATCCTAATCTTGTTTATTTAATCTGGACCTAGTCCCGAACCAGTTTATTAATCTTGATCTGGTTTAATCAATCCGAATCTAGTTGACCTATAAATATTTAAGTTGCTAAACTATATATTCCTTTTAAAAGTTAAATTTCATATATACACATGTTATTTTCTAACTAATGAATTACAAATTTAATTTTACACTACATACCATTAGGCCATATAATGAAGTTTCATAAAGTTCAGTAAAATATGTGATATGGAGGAGCAACTTGGGCTCAATCGAAGAGAACTATAAAAAAATGAAATATTTTAGATTTATACTATTACATTCATAAATTTACATTTACCTATGTATCTTTTTGCTTACGTTATTTTTGGAATGAACTTAATATTTTCTCGCTTTACTATAGTTGTTATCATCAGGATGAAATCAATAAAAAAATTTAGAGATTCGTAAATAAATAATAAAAGGAGGTAGAGATTTTCTCTACAATATATATAATATATATATATATATAAAATAATATATATATTATATATATATATATTATAATATATATATATATATAATATATATATAGATATATATATTATATACTATATATATATATTATATATAATATATATATTCCTAGTATTCAAATAATAAAGGTAATAAGAATTGCGCATTAGTATATCATTATAGGTTAATTGGAATAACTTTTCTTAATGCGTTTTTTTTTTTTTTTTTTTTTGTGAAACAATAAAGTATAACCTTTTTTTCAGTTAGAGTTTATATATAATATTCCCTCTTATTTTCTTACTTATGAATAGTGAGAAAGGTTCAACAAAAATAATTTTATACCAGTTTACAGTATCAATTTGAATTTGATCTCCTCAAGAAGAAATTTATTAAGGAATTTTAAAATATGTGTTAGGCACATGTGTATAACAGTTTCCAGAGTAGTGATTTTTGCCTTTAAAAATCTATTAAAAACCAATAAAAACCACATTTAAAAACAAAATCAAAATAGCATAAAGACCAAATTAAATACGATTGATTTATTTTGTTTATTTTAGATAAAAATATGGTTTTATGGTACTTAAAAAAAAACCATGTTTTTTTTCCAACCCATATATTATATATATATATATTATATATATATATAATAATATATAATATTATATATATAGATATATATATATATATATAAATATATATTATAGATATATATATATTGTGATGATGAGAAAAAATTAGCTTATGGCTTGAATTTGGGTGATGATGGTAATGAATATGAGTGAAAAATGTGAAATGAAGGTATGCTATCTAATCAATCAATTAATAATTTTTGATAATAATAAATAATATAAAATAATAATTAATAATGATAATAATAATAATAAATAATAATAAATAAGGAAATAATATGATGAAATAATATAAAATAATGATAAGGATAAATAATAAAATAATAATAATAATAATAATAATAATAATAATAATAATAATAATAATAATAATAATAATAATAATGATAATATAGCTTATATTCAAATATTAATACCTATTCGTATACATTTATTAATAATTATTGAATATCGATATAAAGGATATATTTACAAAAGTCTAACTTGTTATAAGTAATCTTCAGTTAAGTCAATGATCTGAGAAGATACAAAGGAATATTTAAACTTAGCTAAAGAAAAACATTCACTCTCAATCAACTTTATATAATTTATACCTTGGCAGTTGCCATTCCTCTTTTGATGGTTGTTGAAATAAACGAAGGCAAGTTATGACCCTTAGGGACGCCTTTTTGGATTTCTTCCACTGGATCTTGATGTAACAGGCAATTCCAATTTGCACACAGGGACGGGAACCTGTAGAAAAGACAGAACAGCTTGTCAAGAAAAAGGTCCCTAAACACTATCCCTAAAACTCTGCCTCCCTTTTGAGACTCAATCAAATATGAATTTCCTGTTATGGTTTTCAAATTTCAAAATTCAAACATTATCCAATTACAAGATTTACTTTGATCCCCATTAATTACAAACTACTTGAACAAAATTCTGAAGGCGAGATAATAAAATAATAGGTGAACTTAAAATTATTATTAATCTTCATGGACTTCATTATTATTACTGTATTTCCCCTTTACGCTACTTTAATGTCTCTCAGGAAAATATTTTTACCCTCCCAAGCAAAAACAAGTAATATAACTTTTTACCCTTTAATAAGGGACTATGGGTTTGTCCCTGTGATCTCTGGTTCAGATAATTCCTCTTTATGGATATTAAATTTTCTTCTATTTTTATTTTTCGTCTTTTGTTGAGTACGTCTTGCTGTTATGATGGAATTTTACTTATGATTTTATATTACTTCCTTTTATTATCTTCTTCCTCACTTTTGGTTGTATCTGTTTTTTTTCTTTATTCTGTTAATTTATCTGTTGGGATGGGGAGATGAAACATAGGTGAAATCTGTCTCATTCCTCCCCACCCGTCAATCCCAGTATTGACGCACATGATCTGGCTTTATCACCCCTGGCATCTCATTCACCATTTATCATCTAAGGATTTTTCTCAATTTTTTCTCTGGTTATATCCTTTTAACCATCTAAAACAATGTTTTCATTTCCTTTTCATCTTAAAAAAAACAATTCTTGGGTTTTACTCCTCTCCACTTATTTCACTCAAAATCACCATATCCTCTAAAGGTGTTCTGATTCTTTCAACATCCGGTGAAGTTGCCAACGGAGCCACCGGTGTTGGTAAAGGAGTCGAGGGTGAGGCTGAATCTGACGCTAGTGTAGGGACTGTAACTGGAGCTGGCGCGGGTGCTACACTTGAAGATGGTACTGGTGCTGGTGCTGATGCTGGTGCTGCAGCTGAAGCTGATGTTGACATGAGTGCTATACCCGCCAACCTCAATTGCTCCCCGAAAACCCCGCCCCTTCTCATTCTTTTAAAAAACTTTTGACTTAGGGCACGAGTGGGATGCAATCCGTCCCTTAAAAAACTCCGCCTTCCCAGAGTATATATCTCACCTCCTAAAAATAATTTTGTCTTTTCTTTTTGCCCCCACATCTCGGTGACAGCGTACATTACAGGGTAGGTGGTTTTTCTATACCACTTCACTTCCTGCGTCCTCAATTGCCTAATGTGTTGATGCATCCGTGTAGCTTGGATATTTAAAAGACGGTCGGAATATTCGACAGCCTGGTTATATATATCCTGTATGTGCTGGGGATATTTCTGAACCAGTTGTCTGTTGTATTCCACCAAGTCTAAGAATGGGGGAATCGCCAATATTACTTCTACTTGAGGATTAATCCTCGCACATTTCCTCGTGAATCGCGAAAATTGCTGTGCAAATTCGTCAATCTGGAATCCAAAATTGGCCACAGTGACGGTATGCATACCGGGTCTCGATGAATGATTTGGATCCGGCAACTCAATCTTTCTATAAGCATCAGGGATAATGGTGAACAATACCATATGGGTGTAATGGGGTTTCAATACCGAATCTATTACGTCATGAAAATAAGCCAATCCCTTCCCCGGGTAGTCTTCAAAGGTGACCTCTGCTCCGGGCAATAAGTCTGAGGTGTATGCCTCCTCCAAGTCCTTTACCCAAGAGTGTCCCAGAACAAGTATCTGTAAAGAATTTTAACAAAGTCATTAATTATGAGTTCATTACTTTTATAAGTTTTAATTGCTAAATATTTTGTTAATTTATCTATTATCTTTTCTTTTCAAATATTTTACTTATTAAAAATTTACCTATTAAAAAAATCTCTATCCTAAAGTTTCTTTTTATTTCGTCCCCTCCTTTCTAACAAGAAGGGGAAAACTATCAGTAGATCTTGACAAGCCCCTCGCGATCGAGTATATGGACGTGCCTCGCTTGTTTGTTGGGAAGTGAGCTCCGTTAGCCGATTACCTAACCTATCATCTATGCCCTCAAATCCCTCAAAAGATAAATCATCAGGAGGAACTTGTCTATCCTCTTCATTTTGTTCATGACTTAATTGCGTCTCTTTTTCTACTTCCTCAAATATAGGTGATTCCACTACAGGAGTGGAATAAATCTGAATTCGTTGTTCAAATGTCTTGTCAGTAGGGAGTGAATCCCTTAAATCGTGTTGGGTGGCTTTCATGGACTCTTCCCAACGAAACTCCGCTTCGTTTATCAACTCTGAAGTGTCCCATAGTAAATATTCATTTATCTCGTCTTCCTCCTGATGAACTACACTATCTGATTCTACCGTGCTACCTAACATGCCATCTAATCCTAACGCGTTTTCTACCTCTATTCTCCTATTTCCTATTTCCCTATCTAATACTTTTCCTAAACCTATATTAATTCTTTCTTGTTCTTTTACTAATTCCACAAATTTTTCTTTAATTGTTTTTAATATCTCATCATCCATGGTGAATCCAGCAAAGGATTCATCATCATCGTCATCATTATCATTGTCAAAATCGTTTCTCTCTATTGTTTCTCCTGATGGTAAGTCTACTACATCAACTTCGCCTATTCTTTCTTCATGAAGTTCAATTTCTCCACAGTCTTCATTTAAAGCATATCTTTGGAACGTCGGATTGTTTCGCAGATAATCAGGGGGCATCTTCCACAACCGCAATTGCCGATGATGAGCCTTATATTTCCTTCCGTCCCCTGGGGATTTCAACACATAGGTGACCTTATTATCATTTACTTGAACTATTTCATAAGGCCCATGATATCTCGGATGGAATTTATTTTTCGTCAGGTTCCCAGGGAGATGGACCTTCAACCCCACCATTTGTTGTACTTCATAGGGGACAAACCTCTCATGGCTGTCCGTCCAACACTCTTCCTCAACAGGCAAAGGAAGTCCCGTGTGTAACTCATGTGCCCGCTTTAATATATTTTCACAGGGAGTTATGTTGGTTTCTGAATGAGTCGTATGATTATAAATTAATAAGACCTGTGATAACTCTTCATCCCATCTATTTGACTTCTGTATGGACATTCGAAGGTACTGACTAATTGTGCGATTGACCCGCTCGACGGCTCCATTGGAGGATGGTGTATAAGGTGTGGTCAGTACATGTTTTATTTGTTGTCGTTGTAGTAGATCTTCAAATTCCGGCCCTATAAATTCTCTGCCATTATCGGTTAATAACCTCTCCGGTAACTTTTGTAGAAAAGGTAGTATACGATGTTGGAAAGCATTGGCCACATTAATACTTTGTTTATTTCGTATAGGAACAGCAGCTACCCATTTAGTGTAGTGATCCACCATCACCAATGCATAATTATTCCCTTGAGCTGAACAAGGGAACTGGATCAAATCCATCGCCACCAATTCAAATGGCCTTGATGTTATTATCTTTAGTGTGGGCGGTACATAAAGGGACATTTGAAATCTTGCATGCTTGACATTTGTAACAGGTGGTGGTTATATCATTGCAAATCACAGTTATCTTAGGATGCCATATCCAATTGATAAGCAGAGAATGTAACTTATGTTTTCCGATGTGTGCGAAATTCCAGTGAGTCTTTATGGCCACTTCAGTCAAATAGGAATGCGGGACAATTAATGCAAACTCCCCTTTAGAAAACTCTCTGTACAACTGATCATTCCTCAGATATATGTATTTACTCACACGAGCGAAAGGCTTTAGTGGTCCATTAAACGGTAGATTTTGCAATATTGCTCTTTTCAGGCGTCTTAATATTTGATCAGATCTTTGCAACCTATCGATATCATCATGATTAATCTCCAAGGGATCTATTATATCATCTGGATCCATTACAATGTGATGGATTTTTGGATAGACTGAATCGTTTCCCACCTCCCCACCGGTGTTTTGTGGAGTATTCGCAGCATTTTCAATAACGGTTAATGGTACCTCCTCAGAACTGCCCTTTTCTTCGATTGATTCATCTAATAACATCCATTCCGAGAATATTTCTGTTGACACTAAGTTAGTACTTGGTATTTCTTTTTCTTTATTCATCTGCATTTGCAGTGGCACCAAAAGATTGTAGTGCACTCCCCCGCAACACAAAAGATGGCAAATATTCTTTTCGGTATCTTTTCCATATCTCAACGGTTTTGTGTCTCCATAGTATACCCAAATTTGTAACTGATATAAATTCGCAAATGCCATTATAGCCTGCGTTAGTGGGAACTGTCCTGATTGTCTCATTAGATGTAATCTTTTCGTCACCTGCCTAGCGTCTCTCCCGATGGTAATTCCATATTTCCCCCCCTATTTCCAATAATGCCTTCTGACCACCTCTTTCTTATTTCCAGTGATTTTTCCATTGAACACAAAGCAATTGAACAGCTTGAAAGAGCGAGTAACACGCCCATCCAAGGAATTGTCGTAGTTAGCATAGTACGAGAAACACCCCAGGGAGGGATTTGAACAGGGATAAGCTTCCGGTTCGATTTGTGACTGTTTTCCCACGCTATCGGCCGATACTAGAAAAGGCATCGAGCACACATATTTTCTGTTCCCATGTAACTTACCTCAGCTCATAATTCGTACTCGTAAATCTCTCAAGCGTGCGAGCTACACGAGCATTCACCCAAAAGGCATGCTGATGCAAAATAAATCAAAAGTGGCTGATGATCCGGATAGCTTAAATGACCACTGCGTATACCATAAAGAAAAGGTTCTTTAAATAGCCCTTTAAGCCCGATTGCAGCACTCTTTCTCAAAGGTCGTCTATAGCGTTGTTCGGTACTTTATTAAATGTTGTGGAGATGAAAGCTATGAGGACAAGTTCTTCCTCAGATTGTAACATCTGGGACTGACACGTCCTGCCCGATGTCAAGGCATCCACACATATATGACTAGATAAACGGAGGAGTTTAAATGCTATTTTCTAGTGATTGATCTGAGATACGAAAGGACCTGTGGCGGATGTTAGATGCTCCTTCAGATGCGTTCAAAAGGCTTTTTGAACCATGGTTCTTGTCCATTTTAATTCTTACTACTCATATATGGCAAAAAGTTGGTTGGCTATTTCTGAGCAGAGTGAGCGATGTGACGCCTACTAAAAATAATTGACACATGCCCAGAAACTGCCGAAACTTCCTGACAGGTGGTCGGTACGGGAAAACTGCAATAATCCTTGCAGTTGTTTTCCAAGGGATATCCGAGTACCACTTGAATCGCAGGATTGACTCTATGATCCTAGATATTGCCAACTTCTTTTCTTAGTAGGAAAGTTTTTTGCCGAGTTTAGATCTTGAAACCAATGTTAGAGCTTGCAAAACGGCCGAAAGAACCCCTGATTCCGTAAAATCCCAAGAGTGATTTCCTCAAACGTTTCCACAATAATAAGGACGTGCATTCCGAAAATATGAGCCAATTGCATTCATTCCAGGGGATGAGTATGTGCCAGAGCATATCTCATCCCTCGTTGGAAAGTGGCAGGGCCGTATTTTCACACCACGAGAACGGCATACGTAAAATAATTCCCAAATGGACAAGGAAGTGGTGAAAACGCTGTCTATGTCAATGCTGGTCTCCTAACATTGTCCACCTGAATGTAAGACTTTTATGATCTAAACTCAATAAGTCTGTAAAATATTATCTTTACCGCTGAAGGCTAAACATAGAAACATACTCAATCCATCATTAATGGGAATAGGAAAACTTCTCACGCTTGGTGATCTTATTCAGCTTCCGATAGGTCTTAATTAGTTTCACGTAACTCTGATCGACTCATCTCTTCTTTCTTATCGGTACACTGGGGCTGAGGTAATGGCGGACTTGCTCACTTTGGATGATTTCCTTCCTCTTCCACTTCTTACAATTGCTGCCATCGATTTCTCTGAGCATAGGGCCCTGTAACCTTCTGACTGGCACTTGCACTGGATCCTCCGTCAAGGTCTCAATCTTATGTTTTATAACATTTGTGCAACCCACATCAGAATCTCCCAAACTCGAGACAGATGGAAATCGCTCTAACAGCCTAATTACTTGATTCTTCTGATCTGATGTCAAATCTGCCTCATCTAATCTAAAAGCACTTGTTAAGTTTTCAGGAGTCCACTCCGAGTATTCATTAGGACCTTGATCGTTTAATTCCACTACGTTTACAGTGGGATCCTCCACCATAGCAACCTCCTCCAGTTGTCCGACAATTGTTCCTTTCTTTAATTTCCTAGTAGTTTCACTATTATTTTGCAATATTACCAAGGCTCTATCGCCCGAAAAAGTTAATAAAGAATGTTCAAGTTTTACAGTTTTTGGCAAACCCCGCCAGGCCTCCACCACAACGGGTTGCTTTATAGGAATCTGTCCATTCCTTTCAATTTCCACTATCATACACCTCTTGGGCTCAATACTTACAGCTTCGACCAAGGCACAGGTCTCCTCATGAGGTACCCCCTGCCTCATGTCTACCGCTACTGTCTGTACATACTTTCCGCGTCTAATTACTAATTCTTTATGATACAGGTCAGGCAAAAGATGTTCTTGATTAAGAATGTCATATCCCAAAACCAAATCGTAGTCAGACAGTTGGTCTGGTACTACAACAAAGCGACTCGGCTTCAGGACATAATTGGTGGATAATCTTAAGGCTATTATTACTTCCCCCAGGACTGGAAATCGGACACTTCCTATTCCAGTAACCCCTCTAAAAGCGGTGGGTAAAATAGGACTCTTTTTCTTGTCTAATAAATGAAAACAGCTGGCTGAGATGAGACTCACTTCCGCTCCTGTATCTACAAAGGCTATTATAGGTTCCATAGGTGGTTGGTCCACAATAGTGACTTGCAATATAAGGGTCTTTTCAGGAGCTTTTATTATATTATAATGGATTAATTTCTCGGAGGAACTATTCTCATTCTCGAGTTCATTCCTATTCTCTTTCCTTTCTGGTAATTCATTACTTTCTTTACAATTTGTCTCTTTTAAGGCTGGGGAGTTCTCCCCGACTTGTTCAGAATCATTTTCCCGTGTGTCCTCATTATCATGAACTTCAACCAATACTGATACCTGTCTTAGCTGATTCTGCCTCTGTGGGCTTTCATAGATTTGCAAAGGGGGCACATGAACCGATGTTGTTTGATGAAAAATTCCGCGAGGAATCTCCTGCGACTCTCCAGAATCATCCTCCCCAGCATCGATTCCCCAAGCTCCCCTTCATACTCAACTACTTCTTTGGCTGTGGCTGCTGTCCCTGACATGAGGTCTTCCATGCCAGAGCCGCCCCATTTCCCGATCTTTGCGGACAATCCTTTCCTAAATGTTCACCCTGGCAGAAGGGACAAGTTATTTTGGGTGCAGTAGTTTGACCTCTCCCATTGGGACAATCCCCTACCAAATGTCCTACCACTTTACATTTTAGACAACGGTTCTGCTCCAAATAACACTTCTGCAATGTGACCTCGCTTACCACAATACATGCAGTGTGGTCGATTCCAACAATCACTCATGGTATGACCTCTCTTTTTGCAATGGTTGCAGATGGGAACCGATGAACCACCTTGATTTCTTTGTTGATAATTTTGGCCACTTCTCTGTCCGTTTCTGAATTCTCTGGTTGTGATTCCCCTTGATTGCTCATATCTTTGTGGCTGATAGTTATTAGATGTTATTTGGGTTGCATCTCGAGTAACTCGGTTATCTATTCTCGGAGATTGTTCAGCCAAGGGCTGGGACTGTGTTTGAGTCCGTTGACAACAACACAATCCTTCATAATTATGTACAGGCACTATTTGATTTTGTGTTGGGATGGTGGACATTTGTAACGATTTTGTTAAATCTACGATGTCAACAATCTTATTTTCTTTTGTCTTGTTTCCCCTATAAACCTTGTCCACCATAATTACTAATTGCTCCCAAGGTATCACTGAACCTTGGGTTATTTCTAATCCCATCAAAGCATCCTCCACTCTGTCTTTAACAACTTCAGGCATACTATCTAACAACTTTTCTCGGACAATGGGCATTCTTTTTACATCATTCCCCTGAAATGCCCTCTGCGCTAACCCCAACAATCGCAAAGCGAACAGTGTCACATCTTCCTCATCTTTCATTACCGCTTTTGTAAACTCAGCGGTTTCAGTATTTGCTTTTTTCTTAAGTTGTTCACGGAACCATTGCAAGAGTTGCGATTTTACAAATGGGTACTCGGCTGATGTTGCTGCTACTATGTTGTAAGCCTCAAGAGCAGAGCCTTGGAGGTGACTTCCCAATAAGGCTACCATCCCCTCTGTTGATCCCGGGTACTGAGCTATACAATAGTGTTCAAATCTGTCAAGAAATTGTACCATGGTTTCCCCTGTTTCCATTCTAAATTTCCCTGGCGGAATCATTTTCTTCGGCTTCTTATCAACCTCCATGGAGGATATTAAAGCGGTCATCTTTTCCATTAGCTGAGCATTTTGCTGCAATACTGATTGAAAAAACTGTGCAACCACGGTAACTACCGTCGGACCCTGGGTATTTCCATGATTTTCCTGGTTTGTAACTACAACACTGGACTGAACTTCATTCTGGTTTGGATTTGGGACGGAATCATTCTGTAATACCTCTCCTTCTTCTTTCTTCCCGTCTCCTACTAAATCATTCATCCCATCGGTCATGATGTATGATGACGACAGTGGGTGGCTGAGTAACAATTGACAATACTCAGCAGCAGAGCCAGTCGGTTTCCCTAAACGGAACAACTACGCTCTGCTACCACTTTATGTGGTAGGTTTTCGATTCCCACCACAATATAGATAAGGAACACTCACCCAATGCCGATCTGGGAAGTGCTTCCTTATTCTTGAAAGAATCCACCGCTGAGCCTGATGATGTACTTCGAAGTGTGGATTTCTTCCAGGTGGGATTGTTCTAAGTTACAGTTCTCTTTTCAAGGTGGAAGCGTGCAATCTACGGGATGTAGTTGCACCTAATCAAGGAAATCCTGCTCTGCTTATCTTTTTGGGATGTTTTTGTAGTGTCTTCTACTTGGTAAATTTCCTTCTTCAAAAATGTTTCTGTTAACAGTAAGGTGTTGATTAATGGATTCCACAAACCAGATACACCATATCCAATGTTGCAGTTATCACAGTATTAACAGGAAATTATTGCTCTTGTACTAATACTTACACTATTGGCGGACCTTTATTTTTACACTCTTTTGACCTACCAACCCTCGGCTGCGCAGGATATTAACAACTCAATAGAATTTTTGGGGTTATATAATTAAATAGAAAAAACTTATTTACACATGTCGTTTTCCAAAGTTATGAAAATATATCTTTATTTCTAAAATTTAAACATATATATTAATAGAACCTTTGGATGATTCCGATTCCGATTGCGATTCATTATCGATATTCCGACAATTTGAACGCTCAACTAGCTCTTCTTTTTGAACGCAATGTATTTACAACCGCTAGGGTATCATTAATTGTGGTAGGGACAGGAATTGTTACCTGCTGAGATGAAATTTGTGATGATGGTAAGGGAACTATCGAATTTGAAGTAGAACTATTTCCTTAAGATTTGACTTGATTTCCACTATGCCTTAATTAAGGGCAAGATACAATATTTTGCTCTGGCGTAGCCCAAATTTCCCTTCCCCATAAAAATGAACATAAAATTTGGAATTTTCAGCCGATTTTGACTAAGGAATATATAATAAAAACATCAAAATGTAGCTTTTTTATGATAATAATAATAATAATGCATAATACTAATAATAATAATAATAATAATTAATAGTAATAATAAAAATATTAGATACCTATTTCTAAATTCTTATTAAATAATTATGATATCTGGTAAGGATATATTTACAAAAGTCTAACTTGTTATAAGTAATCTTCAGTTAAGTCAATGATCTGAGAAGATACAAAAGGAATATTTAAACTTAGCTAAAGAAAAACATTCACTCTCAATCAAGTCTTTAAAATATAATTTACTACGCTTGCAGTGTTGCCATTCTCTTTTGATGGTTTGTTGAGAAATAAACGAAGGCAAGTATGACCCTTAAGGGACGCTTTGGATTTCTACCACTGGATCGTTGGAGATTGTTAACAGGTCAATGCCTAATTTGCGCACGAGGACCGGAACCGTGTAGAAAGCAGATCTAGAACGTTTGTCAAGAAAAAGGTTCCTAAACACTATCCTAAAACTCGCCTCCCTTTTGGAGACTTCATCAAAAATATTGGAATTTCCTGTTATGGTTTTTCAAATTTCATTCAAACATTATCCCAATTACAAATTTCACTTTTGATCCATTAATTACAACTGACTAATGAACAAAATTCTGAGCGAGATAATATAAATATAGATAGTAGAACTAAAATTATTATTAATTATATCTTATTATTATTACTGTTATTTCCCTTTACGGGACTACTTTAATGTCACTCAGGGAAATATTTATTTTTAACCCTACCCAAGGACAAAAACGTAGATATAGATTTTACCACTGTTAATAGGGACTATGGGTTGTCCTGTGATTCTCTGGTTCAGTATAATTGCCTCTTTATGATATAAATTTTCTTCTATTCTGTGATTTTCGCTTTTGTTTGAGTACGTTCTTGCTTGTTATGATGGAATTTACTTATAGTTTATATACTTCCTATTTTATTATCTCTTCCTCACTTTGTTGTATCTGTTTCTTTTTCTTTATTCTGTATAATTTATCATGCATATGGATATCTACCTATAGGTGACAATGCTGTCTCAATATACTATTCAGTATATATATATATAACTACCGTTATATTATTTAATTTACCAGCCACAACCCACATAGAAAGCGACACATTGGTTGGAATAATCAACTCCATGGTGGGTCCTATTATTAAACATTTTTAAATGTTAAAGAAAATTTGGATGGCAAAGTGAATATTCAGTCAAAAATAAATAAAAAACTAAATAAAAAGATGTCCTTGCATTATAAATAGTCCAAATATTACATAACAAAATCATATATTATTAAGAATATTCAGTTCTTGAAGGTAAGAGAAAATAGTTACTATTAAAGTGGGAGGATTTAGTTAAGATATGAGATAACCTTTTAGGTGTTATGGACCATAAAGTAGGAAAATGATGATGGTGAATGGGGTCCAGTTGGGGATAATCAATGAAGATATGATGAACAGATTGCAGGATATGGCAGTGGCAAAATTTATAGATGGGAGGAGATTCCCGTGACATGTAGTGGCTGTAAGTGATATTGGTATTTAATATGAGAACTGAGTAGTTTCAACATTAACTATCCGAGAAGTGACTCGCTCCAACTTTGAAACTAAGAAGGCTTTAGTGACTTCCTAAAAGATGGGAAGTTGCTATCGTTTACGAGATGATCAGGTTCATTTTGTATTAAAGGTCTTTATCACCTCTAAATTTATGGTTTGGTTACATTTGTTATTTTAAAGAGTATGTAACCCTGTGTAGCCTATCCCTATAGCATGATATTAATTATAGCCTAGGTAATCGAGTTTGTGACATGCTGCTCTGAAGGCATACATTCCCATGTTTTGAAGGAGTATGCTTCCAAGCTGGGCCAGTCCTCTTTTAGTTCTCTTTATAACAATTATCACAATATTAATACATTTTCAGTTTGAAGAGTGCGAATATATAGATAAGCAAATATCAATACTATAGGCACCAATAGCAACTATACTGCCATATATTACAAACATTTTTTCATGAAGTAGTAAAACCACCAGTGACCATTTTTTCTTGAGAAATATATATATATATCATCATCATTTTCTTTCAATACGTTACCGTATATCGGAAACAGTTTTCTTCATCGTATTTATCGAAGTTCATTCTGAAATAAACAACTCATTACTTCTTCGTTTTGACATTTCAATAAAATCAGATATCACATTTACCCACATTCAATAATTCCTACACCCTCACATTTGTCTTATTTATTCTTCAATCGTGCGACATGTTGATGCCGTTATCGTACTAGATATTACTTGTCTCTTGTTATATTTCGAATTCTATTTTAAGATTGTCCAAGTAACAAATTCTGAATTAATTCGCTGAATATGAGTATTTTTTTCTTTCCTGCTAACGTTTTAGAAATATTGTTTTTAATCTTCGTCCCACATTTATAAAATTATTGACAAAATAATTTAGCTTTGCCCAAGTGTAAGCATCCATTTTTTAAATGCACAAAGCGTCCCTTATGCAATTTTTAAGATTTATTTTTTTGTTAATTTTTTCTTCTAGAAATTTTACAAATTATTTTTTTCCAGTCTTAAAAGGACTTCCAGTTCTTACCATGGTTCTCCACACAGTGCTTTTAATCCTGGTTATAAAAAAACATAATGGGTCCTTATCTTTAACAACCCATTATTAATCAATTTGTATTTCTGAATTTCCCTTACCATGACAGAACAAGCTTTATGGGCAACTGAAAGTTTCCCCATTTAAGCTTCGAGTTTTTTGAAATTAAAAGGTTTTGTACCTGATTAACCTTTAGCTTCACCTTTCTTTTTTAAAATTGCAGCAATGTCTGGATGACAGCGTTTTAAATGTCGCATGACTTTAACAAGGGATCCAATATAGATGGTAATTGTGGACCCATGAGTAATGGCTAGTTATGGTAGACTCTTATGCTGGCGAATGGATCGAAATGACTGTTTTCCCATCAAACTGTGTTAATTATTTCAAACTTGACAAATGGAAACAGTATTTTCTATCATCAGAAGTGAGTAATATATTCAACATACATGACGGTGGTTTTTGAATTTATTGTTTAGGTTAGACATATTTTTCTTAAAGGCTTTATATTATCTAACATTAATTAACATTATCTATTAGAAGTAAGGAAAGCTTTTACTATTGAAATAATAAATATACATAGATCAAATTTCTGGAAGAAGAGAGAATATATATGATTATATATATATAATATAGTATATACTAATATATATATATAATCATATATATATATATATAATATATATATATTACAATTAATATATATATATTTAATATCATTATAATATAATAATATATAATAATAATATAGTCATACATTATATAATATATCTATTATCATAATATACAAAAAAGTCCTCACAATATATAATATATATAGTATATATATTCATAACATCATATATCACTAACTAACTAACTATTTATATATATATATATATATATATATATTTATTTATATATATATATATATATATATACTTATAATTATATAATATATAATACTTACTTATATATATATATACAACTATACATATATAGGGTATATATATTATATATAATAGTATATATAACACCTGTGTTAGTTAATTTTAGAAATTGAATGAATTGATTAAGTTTTGTGATTTGCCGGGAAGCCGGAGCGCACTGCTTTTTTTGCGGCTCGTTGGACTTCCGGCTCCGGCTCCAGGTCCCACTCAAATATTTCGCCTCCGACTCCGCCTCCGGCTCCAGATCCCCAAAAATTTCGCCGTCCGGCTCCGGCTCCGCTCCGGCTCGCGGTCCTCAAAAAGTTATCGCCTCCGCTCCGGCTCCGAAGCTCCAACCCAAACCTTGCGAAGACTCCCGCGGCTCCGGCTCCCGGCTCCGGCTCCGCAGCCCTGGATATTGATAGGAATACAATTCATTTGGGGGGAGGAGCTCCGGTTCACCCTTCTTTTGGCACAGGGTTAAACCCAAGATATAAGACAAATAACACTGTCCCCTAAGTTTCTACTCCTTGAATCTCATCATCCTGCGCCGTGACGTTGGCGCACTATCCCTTTTATACTATGGGTACTACAACAGCAGGTGCTCGAGTGAGTTGGACCACTCCGGATATACCACCACCACTGCGGACGCCTTTCGTAGCACAAGGGATGCTTTGTTGGGTGACCTTCCTTCTCTCCAGGCTTCTAACTACTCATATTATATGTGGAACTCCTCACATATTGGTTTTTCCTTCTGCCATATATCTTTCTTCTTCTTTTAAAATCTCTGTTTCTACACCCCATCTGAGAGATTTCGAGTTAGGATATTTTGGAAGAACACTCTTTCGCTTTTTTATCGATATGTTAGCTCATTCTATTATATATGCTCCCCTCCTTTGATAAAGGGCTCAGCCGTGAGTGCGTAGGTACCTACTATATAATATAATTAACTATTATAATAACTATATATATTTATTAAAATATTATATTATTATATATATATATTATATATAATAATATCTATATATATATATACAATAAATAACTTATATGCTCTTCCAATATGTGATCTCACTTAGTTTTTATCTCCATTCCAACTAATATAGATCTACCAGTTACGGCAACACCAACCACCAGTTTAAACTAGCCAAACCAGCCTAGTTGTAAATATATAATAATACTAATAATATCCATTTTATAAATATATATACTATACTATATATAATATACCAACTATTATAATATAATATTATACATTACTTCGAACAGTCAGTGCTGCTCGTTATCAGGCTCATAAATTAATATACTAGTAAACGATCATATTACTACGCCTCCTAATCTTGTAAACACTACTCCCAATAATTAGGTACTCTATAATGATTTAGTAGTAGCGCCTCTGTATCAATAATATTATATTTGTGACCGAACGGTCTCGTGAGGACTAGCTTATTGTATGAGTTTACTCTCTCTCGGTTAATTAGTAATTAGGTGAGTAGGGGGTTAATACCTGGTTTGTACTGAATACGGCAGGTATGATAATATTTATTAATACTCAATTCTAGGTTAACGATGAGATGGGGCAAATGGTTATTATACTACAATACTTTGTGTGAGTGTGGTATGCCCATTATGTACGGTATTAGGGGTAATTTTGGTTGACTACTGTCGAATCACGATCTAAGTGTATGTTTTTTTTAGCTCCTGCCAATACACACGGTCCTGGGCCGCTTTTCAAAGGAAGGCACCGGTGGACAGAAATAAAATATAGTAAAAACAACTACCCAAGCCACCAAGGCGATATTCGCATTATTTATCCCTCAGGCCGTGCGCTCAGATGTGGGCTTTTAAAAGGGATAAGAGGTATCCCTCAATTAGCATTCGGACCACTCTAGAGATTAATGTGATGGATCGTAATAGATTTTAGTCTAGACACGAGGCCAGAATTTTTATCGATCCTCAGGGAGACTAAGCAGGTATGGTGAGTATTTACCTTTATCTCTCTCACGCTCGCTCGCCGCTTTTTATGGACCTGTATCTGAAGTAGACCTAGTGCAGCCAGGTACTACACGAAAATATACGTATAATGCCGCAATGTAGGAAAGGATGCTTTCTTTTTTTGAAGGCAGATGGACCAGGTAGAGGGTCCCTGTACAGGCCCTAAGGGCGAACGCTTCGACTTTCTTGCCATGCCAGTAATAGGAGAACAGGAGGTTTTCCATGTCCGATACGCCTCAATTGTCTCTTATCTGAAGGTGCGAAAGAGAACAAGCCCCATCGAAACCGATGTTTAATTCTTGGGAGAACAAAGATTTAAATTAAGTTGAAGATGGAATGAACCTGCTCATCCCATCTGTTATTACAGCCCACTACCTATTCTGCAGGTGACGAAGATAACATCCTTTACTTAGAAGTCAATAAAAGATTTCACTTATTCAAAGTAAATTAGCACGTTATAGGCATTTAGGCATGGTAGCTGCTAGAGAGAAAAAGGTATTATAATAGACTACAAATTGTGATGATTCAGTTTGATGTATACCAGATAGCTAGGAGAAAAATGTGATGTAATATTCCTTTTGTATTTTAGGGAAGAATGGCAAAGTGCGTGAAAAACATAAGACCTCGACGAGCTCGCCCGCTCCCTGTCTCGCTCTGGGTAACATACAGTGAAGATTGAAATCTGACGAAATGTTTATGAGCTGTATGAGTCTCCTAGTACAGTAATACTGGATTGCAGATCATGATTTTGAATGCCCCCCAAATAATGCCCAGTGTTCTGAGGTTACCTTTCCCGCCGGTGCTCACGATTGATGTGTGTAAGAGTAGAGCCCAACCTACCCTCTATAGATATTGTTGTACGTTGAAATCCCACTTTAAATAGAGGACTCTTGTGATGACATTGGATGGAGATAAAGTAATAACGTCTGTTATAGAGTAATGTAATATACCATAGGCACAAAAAAGTTAACGTTGAAAATGAATAAGTTGAACTTCGATTACTAATGCAAGAATAATTCTGACAATTTCTATTGCTCAGAACGAAAGCAAAAAAAAATAAGCCATATAGATTACATTTACGAAAGTTATGAGATTCACAAGGTTGTATCGAGGACTTATGTACTACAGTTAACTTGTTATTAATGTATTTTATATATATATGGCACATTACTTCATCCCCAAGTGGAAAGCCTACATTGTTTAAAACAATTATAGATTAGGAGATTTAAGTTTATCTAAAAAAGAATCCATGGC
The DNA here is from genome assembly GCA_015478945.1 of Trachelipus rathkii. NCBI lineage: Eukaryota > Metazoa > Arthropoda > Malacostraca > Isopoda > Trachelipodidae > Trachelipus > Trachelipus rathkii. Next base: position 24,417 of record JABUQX010052644.1, on the reverse strand, counting down.
TAGCTGAGTTCTCAGTTCAGTAATATTTAAAATGTGTTTAGGATTGATAGTTAGATACTTATGTATAGGTTGAATATTCGACAGATTTCTTAATGATTATGCACGCAGCCACCGCACTATAATATAGTATATATTATAGTATAATACCAATGTCAATTTTATATTTCTTTATTTTTATTGTTTTTATCTCTTTTTCTTTTCTTTTATTTTTTTTTTCTCATTATCAAATGCTATTAATGTACAGGTATCGATGGATTTCTTGTTGAAATATTTAAGAGAACTATCCTTACTCATATATATTTCCAAGATTTGTTATGGGGGTTAATATTATAGTGTGGGTAACTCTGCATCACGACGTTGGAGCACCTTGTATCGAGATAATTGTCGAAATAGGATGAGCACAGACCAACAGGCTTAAAAGATGGGGATTAATTATTATTCAGCTAGCATAACACAGAAGATGGAAAGTAATTCCACAGTTAACAGATTATAATATATTATAACAAATATTGGTGGCAGATAAAGAAGATAGCACCGCAAATAGACTGAACATTAAGTGAGTTACATATATAGATAGTTAACAATATTCAACAAAAAACTCATGGCGATGTTAACAGTACACTCCCCTATGCAGACTACGAGGGCCGCGTAAAAGTGGTGGTAGGTAATTAGTAAGTATATAATACCAGAGTTCCCATCGATAGCCACACTGCCCTGCTAGAACTATACTTATATTATATTGATATAACGATATATATAAATTAATATCAATAAACTATTAATAACTTTTATAGAATTCAGAATATTATATAGAATTAAGTCAACACAATTCATCCGCGGAACGAGAAAATAAGAAGGGTCAAACAGTGTAACTTAGATGGCAAAGTACGAACACTCAGTTTATTTATAATAGTACTATTTATTATGTTTTACCTTTGACTCAGCCCTGGTCCTATAAAGCTGGTATGTAATAAGAACTTAGAAAAGCTCACCCACTTATAGAATTAGTAGTTAATATTAAGCTGGGGGTTTTAAAACACAGCGGAACAGGTTGTGATTGAGATCACTTGCATATAGATTTGGTAACTAGAACGAAAAGGAATTAATATTAGTCTTCTGCAGTAGTCTAAACTCAGTTAATAAGCGTGTCCATCCTTTCATTCATTATTCCGAAGAGCACATGAAAGGTGTTACAACTGAGCAAGTACACCGTAGTGTGATTTTATGTGCAGTCTTTCCCGCATTATTATATTGATTTTCTATTTTTAAAGGTCTTGGATGTTTTTACCTCACAAATCTGTTTTATCCTGAGCGAAGTACTCTTTCATGAGAATTTTCTCTAGATCGAAAAACAAGAAATAGGATTAAAGTTCTATCTCAGGTTAGAAGGGTCGTTTTAGGAGAAGGGAGATTTGTAGAAGTTGGGTATTTACTTCTTAGAAGATAATTGAATTTGGTTCTCAAGGTTGATTGACCGACCCCACCCCGAGAAAATATCCATATAAAGTACCTCTCGAATCTGAGTATTTGATAAGAAATCGAGAAAACTTAAGACAGAGAAGAGGACAATTTTTAGAAATTTAATGGATGAGTGAAAAGAAATGAAGGTAGTTCGCTGTCATTCTCAGGCATATGCGTTATAGTAGTAATTAAGTCGCAGGTGAAGAATCTATCTTCAATTAGCAAAATTAACGTTTAGCGATTAAGCTTATAAGGGAATTAAGCACAGCATCTTGGAGCAGGGCACCACATTACGGTGTAGCACGGAAGAAACAGTGCAGAAGCAAGTAAAAGTCAGATTTGTTGTCTGGCCCTCATTCACACCCCGATAGTTAGTTGCAAATAATGGGGAAATATTATTGGCCAGATTGCAGACATATATGATAAAGCTGACGAAGAGAAGGAGGTTTAAATCCAAAGGAGGGGAAGCTGTGTAGTTGATGGGTGTGCGAACCAAGTGCGGTCGGCCATTACCCGCGTCGAAGTGGGCTTTGGAATATGTTAAGACGCCGCAGAACCCACACGCAAGCTCTCCCCGTAGTTCCAAAGCAACAGAAAAACCATAAATCCGGTTAGTAGGAATGTCCTTGACGCACAGTTAGGAACATCAGAGGCGCCGAGAGAAGCATCTTTTATGCAATCGGAAGTATGAGAAGGTGAGAATATGTTTGGTAGTATTAATATTAGAGAAAGGTGCTCGAAAGTTGAGGAGGGCTTTCAAAGGATCTAGATAGAATACCGGAAGCTATAGCGAGGGTGGGAGTATAGAAATTAATCAGAATGGCCGACGGGTCTGCCTTTATCTCGGTATGAGTAATCTGTGACGAATTATGTTAGCGGTGTCTTGACCCAACACTGAAGGAGTCGCTGGATATCAGAGGACATAGAGAAAATAATAGCTCATGATTTACGGACCGCACTGTTTTGGCCTCAGGTAATCATTCACAGCAGAGAAAAGGCGGTATTCAACTGCGCCTCAAAACTCGGTAGGAATGGCGGCATCCGGGGCCACCCTCCTTCCATTGAGTACGTTCAGTTGATAGTTTCAGGAGTCGCTGATGTCACTTCCCCCGAGAATCGAATGTAAAGTTACAGGTACTCAACGTTTCCACATAGTTGGGACAGCGACTGAGAAGGGAGAGGAGGAAGGAATGAACGAGGGTGGAATCTGCCAATTCGTTGCCTATGAGCGCTATAGGAGTTCACGCGGCAGAACATAGTGAATGCCAAATTAGAAGATGGGGCCTTTTCAGTCTGGAAATTCACATTGGACGAACATATATTATGCTAGAATCGAATAGAAGAGGATGTAGAATTTGACTATACGAAAGAAAGTCTCTTTTACATTGTCTTGTTTCACACGCAGGCTCATCAGTACAGCATTGGTCCACGTGCAACACCAGCAATGATGATGTACCAAGCAGAAGGTTAGACAGCTTACTTTCGTCGTTGGGATGAAGGTCCGCATTTTGCTCGTCGAGATGACATAATAACCTGCAAGACGAATATCTAGGTTTTTATTGATAGCAGCGGGCTGAATGAGCAGATGGCAGAAAGTTTATGCTGTGAGGTCCGTCAGCAGGGGGATGTGATTAGGAAAGGGTGTTGCTGGAAAATATGTTCCCATCCACGATCACGCTCCGTTGTATTAATGGTAGACAAATATTGATATAGCCAGAGATTACTACGAAGAATAGATCCATCGTATTATGATTTGGAGATTAGAGAACATTATAAGAGCTCGAATAAGGAATGACCTTGCTCTTCCCCATCACTGAATTACAGTCTGCACCTTATCGTTATAGGGCCCAATAGAGTCCAAAGAATTGGATTGAGGATACGCGGACAAATGTTTGGTAATGGGTCTGTTAGGATTAGTTTTTATGCTCAAGAAAGATAGGCAGAATATCTGACAGTATGAACTCTCGGCCATTACTCCCACTCAAATCCGTTATCGCAGCGCAAAACGCCCATCAGGCCAACTTTTCCGAGGTAGTGCGGGTATTAGCATCGATGAAAACTACTCCATTCGCCTAAATAGAGAACGCATTTGTTAGTATTATGAGTTTGATGAGAACGATTGTTAGTGAATAAACACGGTCCCTCGTTCCGAGAACGTAGTAAGATATCAAAAATTGACGGCTGGCAATAATCTTGTATAAGCGGTTGATTAGAACTCCGTACGAGGCTTTGCAGTGTTTATTTACTATTCGCGAGACCTGTTCAATGGGACCATCAATCGCGCAGTCCCATCAAGCTTATTCCATCGCGGCCCAGTAATCTTTCGTTGACAGTGTGTTGTTATAGTGTAATTTTTCCTCAAGAATTTTTATTTTGTATGACGTTTATCAAACTTATTAATCAATTTTAGAAACTGCGCTTGTATATATTGAATGTTATAAATTATAAATATAGTGTAGTGATATAAAATACTAATATACTGTTACGTCTCTCTCAAGATAACTAGTAGTATTGGTTGTATGCGTAATAACTATGTTATAGTGAACTATATAGGAACCAGTATACTTATACTAGAGCTTATACTAAGTAGCACTGGGTATATTATGGTAGAATTTAATGATGAGTTGTGGTTTCTGAGTATATATTAAATTATGGAGTATAAGGATAAGGTATTAGTTGGATTTATGTTTAATAGAGCGTTCCTGTCATATCTATATATATATATATACTCTATATATATATATATATATAAGGGTTAAGGTCAAACCCACTGTAGAGACATTTGACACCTATATACTTTGAGTGACCAGTTATGTTTACTTTAGTATAGCCCATATCAACAATACACTTTATAATAATGAATCTATTCTCATGTATCTAAGTGGTATAGTTCATTAAAATATTGCAACACTAGCCATTATGAACATTTATAAGCTGTATAGTCATTTTACAAGATATGTTAAACTCATCATAATACTCCACTAAGTGTTATAGTAATCTTAATTACATTTCTTTAGGTTACCCGCCTATTCTAACAGTAGTAGTATTATCCTAATCTCAGTCCTATTACATCATACTGTATAATTGTATGAAGCTGTTGCTTGTAGATATTTTTCGCTTTGTTGCAGTGCGGTCTTCTCTTGCATACGGAGCCCTCGGGCTCTTCATGGTTCAATTTGCGCCTAGAGTAACATTCGTTCGGGGCCTTTCGTACTGGACTGACTTTTTCTTTCGCGCATAGAACAGTACATTAAGGATATAATAAAGCTATTAATTTATGATCTGCAACAATAAACACTATAGGATCTTAAACCTGACAGTTGGTAATAGGAGTTAGTAACTATATATAATTTTTGAGTTAATTTAGTGCACTACTGGTAAATGACAACTGTTAAGTCATATTTTCTTTCACTCTCTTAACGTTACTGTATCGCGTCTTATAGAGTAATATATATGAATTAGTCAGATCTCTTCAAAGTGTATATATTTAATATATACTATAATCATTTTTTTCTATATACATCTCTAGAATAATATCACATATATTGCAGACCTATTACCTCTCTATAGTTGTGAGTTGTATATTTAGCTAATGCTTATAAAGTACTCTCATTCTGACTCTTTGTCTTATATATACTCTATAGTAGTTGCTTATATGGCGGTTAAATATATATATAATATATATTACTATATACTTATATACTATAATATATTGTATCTTATATATATATATATATATATAATATATATACTTATATATAGTACTTATACCGTATACTATTATAGCTAAAACAGTGATATCTGTATATTTTATCTTGCGATATCATATCATATTATAATTTATACCCTCAATAAGGTTTTGTTCTATATATATTTATAAATTATATACTACCACTCATAATATTAGTAATAGTTGAACATAGGTAATAGTTACTCCTCTAATGTCTCATTGTAGCTATATTATGACTCATACCTATATAGTCTATAATCTATAACTATGAGAACTAAATGTAATCACTATTTCATAATATTATATTGCTTCGACAATATATTAGTCCTCATTAATAATGTTATACATCATAACTTCAGGTATACATTGGTGTGATTTATACTTATTTTTGTGTGGATTTGCTAACGAGCGCGTTCTTCAGATTTATTGGCACTGATTACTATAGGGAAGCTCTATTAGTTCTGCTCACGAGTGATCAGTCTAAATCCAGTCTTCATTGGCGCTGAGTTAATTGGTCTACTGACATTGGACACATTATTTCGATAGTATTTCATGGACGACGTAGATGAGCTTGTGCTTGTAAGAAGTATAATAGTGTGTCCAAGTATTGAGCTATTTTTTATCACTATTCATAGACTGAGATTGAGGCAAGGCCGTTGTTGTTCTCCTTATTCTAATTTCCTGTTTTTCCACTGAGACTGGGGTTAATGTGATTTTTGAACTTATGAATGTGTGTTGGGTTTCTCATGTTTCTTTCCGGATGGTCAGTCACCACAATGGTGTTAGTCACCATGGTTGGAGAATGGATAATGATGTGGGAGCGTTCGATTTCGTAAACAGTGGCTTTATATGCGGATAAGTATTAGGTCTATATGTTGCGCTCGATCTAGAATTGTAGAGACGCTTTGAGAGAATTGGTCTAGAGAAGTTGGCTAGACGCGTGGTGGGTATAAGGATTTTGGTGCGGTTGAAGTAAATTTTTTGATAAGAGTTAAGTTATGGTTGTGAAGTGAGGACAGTCCTTCAAGTCGTGAAGTTATGTTTAGATGGTGAGCAGCTGGAAACAAGTGTCTGAGTTTAATATATAGGGTATGTGTTGGATGAGAATGGAACGGATGATGCAGAGTGTAGTGAGGAAAAGTATCGTGATATGGGACAAATGATCATTTTTAGAGACTACTTGGTGCAATTTATTATCGTCTGTGGCTGAATGTAAAGGATACTCAGTCATCTAGTGCGCTTATTTACGGCTCTTACATGAAACTCTGGACACTATGTTGTTGGCTCTCACTTTGCTGATTATTGTGTAGTTGACTCGCAGACAAAGGTCTGGAATAAGAGAGTATATATCTAAATGTTCAATGTCTTTACGATGTGACAATCTTTAGGGTGAATGGCTGAGCGTGGTGGAAGAGGAGTACGAATTAAGATGTAGGATTATTTATGTATTTACATTATTTTTTGCGAGAAGTTGTCGTAGGTTAAGAGCAAGCATTGGGGTTGTGGTGTGATAAAGGACCTCAGGGTGAGAAATGATTGTACGAATTAACATGAAGCCTATTTGTTGCGGAATGAGTTTTTGTGGTAGATCTTTGACAAGTTATGATTATTGGTAGTCGGTCTTTGATTCTCTAAGCGAACTAGTTATAAGATAGCGCTGTATTTCGCTCGCTGGAGAAACTCGACCTTGATGTGTGAGCGAAGAAGGCAAACAGTGGATTAGTACGCTGTGAGCGTGCATTGTTTGGCTTAGAATGAGACGAACTCGCTGAGTTTTGCGCTATGTGTGAACTTCTCCTGCTATATAGCGCGTAACTTCTTATGTTATAGGTAGTGAATGGCGGGTGTGTATGTAATAGCGGGGCATGGTGTGTTGATCTATCCTCAACCCTGGGGCCAAGAGTGTATGGCTTTCATTTGACGATTGACTATTTACCACTAGTGTCCGAGAGGTGTCGATCAGCTTGTTTAGGCCGTTTCTTAACAAGGATACCGTGAACTAGCCTCCTATCAGGGCTCGCATACTCTCTCTCATGGTGCTTTGACGACGTTCTCGACTAATTGGTAGATGCGTCATTCCAGAATTTCGACAAGAGTTGGTATAGGGTAGGGCTTACTTTCGCGACATATTGTCATATTTCTTCTACTCGCTTATTACCTTTACTCGTGAGTGCGTGAGCATGCGCACCTTCTTATCCCCATGTCTGGCGGGAACTAAGAGGTGTTTAGATGAATAGCAAATGAGAAAGAACTCATATCTACATTGATATAAATATCGTCTACCTAATAAATATATCAAAGACATAGAAGACACATAATATAAAGTTAGAAATTACATATTTTTTAAGAATCAACCTATTTAGGCAATAATACCCTATACTCAGATATACTTATTACTTCAAACGTAACCTATACGCATATATAATATATATTTATTTTAGGATTTTATGTGAAATATTTATAGATAGACTATATCTATAATAATAAAATTAAGCTTTATCTATTATTATTTACTTTATTTACTCTTACATACGAGTCTAAATATTTCATGCATGGTATCGCAACAGATAAATTTATTGGGTGGTCGATAATTTATTAACAAACGTATCAACCACATAATCAGAGCAACAAGAGACTATTAGTAATAGAAGGGAGGTTTTCTCAGTTCCCGTTGCGCCAGAGGAAGATAATTTAATCTTCATATGAACTCGACTGTTATACCAGAATCTCAGCATAAATACGCTGGGGCTACAATTATAGATTTTAAAATTTACTATCTCTTTAGATCTATATTACTATAGTATAATATTCCAAGAACTATCAAAAGAATATAAGTTGGAAAATGTGCATGTTAGGCTCCCTACAAACCTAGATTTCAAAATGACAACTTCAACTCCCTTTAAATGTATAACCATGTTGGAAAATTAGATCTAAATTGCTAATCAGATAAAAATATATCCGCCACTGCTGAAATAGGCTATCAGCTGGCTGTTGATTGTTACCATAAGCGATCCTCCTCCATTAAGACAATAGAAGAACTGTTATATGAAATTCTTGAGTTACATTCAAAAGATTCGTTCTTTATTGTCACCAGTCTCTTCTACAGCTCCTTCTATCTCACAAACCGTGGTATCCGCACCCATTGCATCGTACTACAGGAGTCCCTCTGGTTTTCCACTGCTATCCCACACTCGCACGCACAGTATACTAGAATCATATGACTATATGCTACCTTAGGTGTTATATATTATAATAATTAGCCTAACTCAACCCACAACATATAAAATGATGCTGAGATCCCATAGATGATTATAGATATTGCTATGTAGTGAATTAATTTATAATTATCATTTATAACTATAATACCGATAGTATACTAGAATAACATATATATATGATATAAATAATATAATATCTATCTATCTATAGAAATATGTAAGTAGAAATCCATAACTTAATACATATACCTATAGATATTTATCAAGGTTTCATATATTTTTTCTCATATATAATTAAGAATTATATAACCACGACATATTTAGTTTCCCTAACTCATCTATATTTATATATATACTAAACTTTATTTATAAATAATATATAGAGATATATAGTATATTTAATATAATTTTTTGCATAATGAATCTATTATATACACAACATACTAGATTTATATTTACTAAATATATATTAATACTATATAATAATGAATATATTATATATTAATTATTAATAATTATATTGAATTAAATGGTAGGAAATTAATTATAATTAATAATTAATTATAAATATTAATTGATTAATATAATAATATTCTTTTAATTAATATAATATATATTATAGAGTATATATTTATATAATAATATATATGATTATTATAATCATCATATAAGTATATATAGTTATAGTAATATATATATATACTATATAGATATATATATTTCACATTAATAATATATATAAATATAGTATAAGTAATATAATATAGATGTGGTTTATGAGGCGAGACGTTGAGGCCTTCACTATTAAGAACAGGTTCCCTCTCAGTTGAATGAGGTTCGTTCAAATTTCTAAGTTCGGTCCACCTAGTACAAACGGACATCAAAATAATTTGTCGGTTCAGTAGGAGATATTTCTGCAATATTTAACGTATTCCAGCTTTACGACATTAAGTGTATATAATATAACACTAATCTTCAATTACACACACTTTATCACTACAATACCATCATAGCAACAATAACACAGAACCAGGTCTATATATATCACAAACAAAATCACCTTCCTCAGATTCTCGCATTGGAATAAAGTGTCCGCACGTTCTTATTGGATAATGTAGAACCACGCTACTTAACTATATATAGTTTATACAATGGAAGCAGGTTTCAATTCCGACTTACAGTCTCGTGATCTGAAAGTCAGAGCCATCGCTATCCGGGCCTAAATATTCCTGCATACTTTCCACAGTTATGCTCAGAATACCACACAATTACTTCCCCTGTGACCATGAATTTACTCATCTGGTAGGATATAAGTAAGAGGTAAGATATTGGTAATATAATCTAGAAATAAACATAATAAATTTTAAATATTACTATAAATATTATAATATATATAATTAAAGAAATGTGATGCTCACTATTAGAGCAAGACCCTTTGCCCAGATTATTTCGTGTAATAGTTTAAATCAGCATTTCTCAAAACATTTTATCTATGCTACTAAAATATCAAAGTAAATATAACTATATTTCTTCAAAATTTTCATTATTCACAAACTTTCATACATTAGAGCCTCTATACATTATTTTTTTTTCTAAAATGTAATACTATCGTTATTTTGCACTACTCAGTCCGTATGATGCGGCGCTCTCTCTGTTTAGCACTCTGCATGTGAGGCATGATATCGGCCCAGGGTTTTAACGCAAAGAAGGCAGGAGACGATGTATTGTCGCGATACCTAGAAAGCCTGACCAATCGTACTATATATCAGCGAAGCTGTTTGTTTTAAGTCGGAGTAGTGGTACTTGTTAGCACATCTTTTCCTGTTTAAAATGGACTGTGTCGTGAACGATCAACTCTCTCATATCGTGTTAGTAAGAACACTAGTTCTAGCATAAGTTATATTGTCAGTAAGATTCAGGCTTATCGAACTGTGCTCTCTCCTGTTCCGACTGAGTTTTGCAGATTAACATTGATCCTGTGCGAAATCTCGAGAGAACTCTTTCAAGACTTCTGCGAGAACCGTTGTCATTTCCATGGAAAGACATACTATATTATTACATTACATCTAGATGCCACGCACCTCACCCATTCAGGACATAAATGGATGAACTCTATAATACAAATAATTAAGAATATGATGATTATTCACTCTCACGCCTTATGAGCAAGTGTCAGGATTGATAAATTACTTAGCCATTCTGTGTAGTTAGTGAAGCAAATAGATTGAGAGTGCGAGAGGTTAGAAGAAGATGACAAGTATGATATCCACTTTGATAGAGCAGATAATATGTAGTAAGCCAGAAATTGGGAGGATGTTAGTAAAGCAAATAGAAAGTCCCGACACCTTACCCACAACTACCTCTGCAATAAACACCACACAAGAGGCACACAAAAGACGCAGATGAAAATAGAAGACAAAAAAACAGCACAAAACAAAAATCATACACATAAGAGGAGTTCCCCGTGTTTACAGCCTAAATTAAATATATATAGTGACATAATATGATTAAAGAATACACAATATTTTTCTCTTGTACAAAATAAAATCAACATTTAATGTAATCTTCGGCCACATACGAATCAGACCAGTATATATCTCATACGTCTAACACACTACAACTACTCTAACAAAACTATTAAAATAAGTTCAAGGAAAAAGTGTTTATTATAATCTCTATAAGCTGTGCATATCCTTTTACATAGCCGATCGCCTCAGAACCTGGCAATACCAATACACATGTAAAAGAAGGATGTTACTCGACTCGCGGTATTATAGAGCTCTCTGAAATAAAAACTTTCTGTATTTTTAAAACAAAAATAACGATTGAAAGAACACACAGCTTTCACTAAAACCACATCACTACATAATCAATAACAATGAGAGATTAAATAAGACATTTTTAGAGAACTATTCAACAGAGAAAACAATCTTAAAATTATAACACTTACGATCTTGTACTACCTGCCATCACTAGTATATTGAATTATCTAAAAATTTTGATAATACTCAAGATTGAGAGTTATTGATATATCAAACTAGAACATTGTTAATTTTTATAAGATAAGGAGATATGCCATTAGTTAGTTCCTTAAGTTTCTCCTTGAGCTCTTCAGGTTTCTTCTCCGCGAAAACAGTACTTTCATATAAAAATGAATGTATTGATTTTTAAATTTTCCAGTAGTTAGATGTCAATGGTGATCTCACCTGTTAATAATTTGCAGTGTCATGATAGATAAGAGATAAATTAAAAGGAACACTTTACATTGAAAATATAAATAAATGAATGAAATCACCAATATTAAGTAAAAGAAAGATTAAATAATAAAGTAAAGGTAAATAAGAGACTCAATATTAATAATAATATAAAGATAAATGAAAAAATAAATAACAAGTTTTATTTTTAGAATAATAATATTTATGATATGTTGCAAGCTAGTCAAGTAGCTAAGCTTGTTCTAAGCATATCAAGTGTAATACATTAATGTACTATGAATATGCTTAACAATTTTAGTAATTTTTAATATATAGGTAAGAAATAAACGTTTATTATACTTAGTTTTATTTGAAAGGTAATACATCTATTATAATGTTATTTTAACCGAAGAATCGGTAGACTTCATAAGATCACAGACTATATAGACATGTACGAGAAAGAAGAAGTTATTTTATTTGTTATTTAATTTTAGATATTGTTTATTAAATATAAGATAAATAATGTACTTTTATATATATTATATAATTAATATAATATATATAATATATATATATAATATATAAATATATATATATATAAAATGATATAATATATAATTTAAAATATATATATATATAGTTAATATAATTATAATATATCTATATTTTATATCAATATATATATTATATATTATATTATATTAATAGTAATATATAATAATATAATCATAGTATAAATATATATATATATTTTATAAAACAGCACGTGGTATTTATGATATGCTAATTGAAGTGTGCAGACAAGAACATTAGAGAATAAACACAAGATTACTGTAAACTTAGTAATTATAGGGGGAGTTTTAATAATCTAAATTATTTTTTTTTTGGCCCCACTACACGTTTAAAGAAGATTAATAAAATCCAATCATAATAATAAATCACAATAATAATAATAATATAAGTAATAATTTAATAATAATAAATAATATATAAATAATAATATAATTGAATCAATATAATAATAAATCAAAAATAATAATACTAAATAATAAAATAATAATAATAATATTTGACAATAATTTAATAATACTAATAATAATAATAATAATAATAATAAATAATAATAATCAATTAATAATAACTCAATAATCAATAATAATAATAATATAATAATGATGATGACAATAATATAATAATATTATAATAATAATAATAATAATATAATAATATAAATAATCTTAATTAATATATATAATTTAATATAATAAATTAATATATTTTAATATAAAATATATTGATCTATATAATAATAATTAAATAGACGTATAATTAATAATATAATAATAATATAATATCAAAATAATAAATTAATGAAATAATAATAAATAATAATATTATATTAATAGATAATATAATATAATAATTAATAATTTGAATATTAAATTTAATTAATAATAATAATTTATGAATTATAATTACAGTTTTTAGAGTTTATATTAAATTATAATTATAATTATAATAATCAATAAATATTTAATCTAAAATATTAATAATAATAATTAATAATAAAATTAGAATATAATTAATAATAATAATAGAATTAAATAATAATAGTATAATTTATAATAACAATTATATAAATACACTTATCATTAAAATAATATAATAATACATAATAATTAATAATAATATATAAATAAATAATCAATAATAATAATAACATAATAATAATAATAATATAAATAATAAATAATAATAATAATCAGTATAATCATTATAAATTTAAGACAGACCTGTCCTGAATATTAACTCTCCAATTTGCTTTTCTCGATTAAGTTAAATGCTCATCCCTTTTCTCTTGACTCTAACTTGCCATTCTGAGACAAAGATTGAAATTCATATACTCCACAGAACAAAGATAATTCTATCTAATGGAATCATTCTCAAATTACACTACTATATGCATACGAAATTAATTAATATAATGTACTATAACTCTACCTAAGCAACCCAATTTATTAGTTACTATCTCAACACAAGAACGCAATCAAACATAAGTATTACTACATCTGTCCTTTTATACTGGTATATAATGTATAACTATAGAGGTATGAAAAACAAGTGTATTATATATTTTATCTTTTATTATAGATATAAATTGAGACTATATACGATATGCTATAGTGCAGTAGGTATCCTATCTATATTATCAGGTATAGGAATTCTATATATACTCATAATTATATATACTAGATATTGAGCTAGTTGGGTTATATATAAATAACATATCTTTTGTTGTATTTTGAATTGCAATCAATTGATCGTATATATGGGTAAAACTAGATTTTATTGACATTGTGTATGGTTAATTGAGTTAATGAGATTTTATATTGTTATATATGAGATATTGGAAATATGATACTAATTCAAAGAATGTTCAATAGTAACTGTTGAAGATAAGTTGGAAAGCCGATTGGCAGATGTTGAATCGGAATAGCACTTATAATAATATACCATATAAGATAGTTGTTATTAGATATTAACGTTTCGATAATTGTCAGTTTATATAATTAAAAATAATAAGAAAAGAGATTATAAATATAATAAAATAGTATAATATTATTAGAAATATAAGTAGCTTTTAGCAGTTTTAAGTAACGATTTGCGATCAGGCCTTAAAGTCAATATTGGTCTTGAAATTAACGATCGATCAATAGAGAAATGAAAAGATACAGAATATCTTTCATAAAAAAAAAATTAAGACATGCTCAGACTGGAACACAATATTTATAATATTGTGAAGGTATTAATATAGAAATTAATATATTATATATGATTATTATCATAGATTCACAATGATCTTCTAGATCTGTAATTTGGTGTATGAAAAGTAGACAGAAAATATTACTAATATTATTTGAAATAAGGTCTATAATAGATGATCCAACCTTCTTACTTCTGTAGAATATAATATTTTATAAAATAAATTGAATAATATAATCTTTCAGACATTCCCATCAATAAATAACATGTTAGCGAACCGTAAGTATATTATGTAGACGATCACTTATACTACGAAAACAAGAAATTATGATAAATTGACTAAAAGATTTATTCTATTTCCCCAGTAGATACATCATAAAGAAAATAAATGATAATAAATTTATTATCGCATAATTCATACCACAATCTATAACAGAATAATACAAATAAGTATAATCAATAATATAAGCAAGAGAGAACTATACCTTTAAATAATATCTTTATATATATTTTACATATAAGCATAATATACATCTCATCGTTGCTTTCCTTATGACTCATTAGACACATTTATCACCCTCCAATCAAATAAATAATAAATAATTAGAATAAAATTCAGAAATAGGGTGAGATACTTATATTAGTCATAGAAAGAGACTAGCAGATTAGCTTTTGAGGACCGCCTAAAGCCCAGATATATCAACAGATCATTCACTACAAATAATTATCATTAATTAATATAATATAAATAATATAATAATATGAATATAATAATAAAAAATATTATATATTTATATATAATAATTACCATAAAAAAAATTACTTCCATACAAATAACAACATAACTATCTTAATATATAGTACACAAGTATCCACACATACACTACTAACATACATATATAAATAATTAATATATTAATATTTTATATATTAAATGATAGTCAAATTAATTACAGTTGTATAATCCTAGACACAACAACCGAATATAGAGAATCCACAAAACACCTAACTAATAACATACATCAATACATCAAAAGAAATAAAATATAATAAATAATATAGTAATATATATATTAATCATCGATATCAATATAGCACATCCAATCTAAGTCATATTAAAACTCTTCTGTCATCACATAAAATTTAAATATATTACATACATAAAATCTCCATCTTCAGAACCTCACAAAGATACCAAGTCACCAAAAACAATAATGTGAAACCCTCACGTAATATCATACTAGATATGAAAAAAAAAAAAGAAAAGATAGAACATTGCACCAAAACCTCGTACGTCGAGAAAACCATATCGAACCAAATCCAACACAATCGCAGTAATCATAACTATTTACATAGAAGAATAAGGTGAACCAAAGAAGAATTTATGAGAAAATAAATAATCGTATTGACTCTAAGACCGCCAAAACAACTCCACAACGCAACACAAAATAGACACAAAATAAATGCCTTTCGACACAAAACTCACCACGAAAAACTTGAATAATCGAAACATACATAATAAGAGATATGGAACATCACTGATCATTCTCTTTACAAAAACACATTACACTGAACAACAACACTCAGAAAAATAAATAACTCAAAAAAAAAAAAAGTTCATGATGGAAATCATTATATAAACACACGAACACACACTCACTCACATACACACAATGTTGCAAAATCAACAGTCACATAATTACACCAAATAAACATAAAATAACAAAAGAATCAGATAGTAAATCACAATCCATTCAATAAATAGACTAAAACTCACCCTAATCAACTAAATAATCCATATCACAATCAGAAGTATATAACATCATAGTCCACAAACAGAACACAACTAACACAAAATAAAGAGAACATCAGAAACATGAAAACACTAGCAAAGATCGCCAAAAACCAGACAAGATTATTATGCAAAGAAAACTGCACAAAAAAAAATCAGAAACATCAAAAAATCCATACTAGATACCAATAAAACATATATACTCAATACGAGAGCTCACCAACAAAACGCAAAATCAAATAAACAGGCCAACCGTCACCAAAAAACAGCAACATGAACACACCTACAACATCGATCCACCAATACGATAAAAAGAAGCCGAATAAATAAATTTTAGGTCAAGGTAATTCATAGCCAAGTAGTAAAATCAGAAATAAACATAACAACAGACAATATAAAAAAAAAGCTATATTACGACGAACAGAATATCGAACGATAAACACTAACTAACCAACTTATTCTAACAACCCACATCACAACGCGAACTCCACAAATAACCTTAAAAAAACTTACACTACAATAAATCTAAAACCAACAAATACATAAATTACATAAATACATGAATTTAAATGCTCACTACTCACTCCTAATAAACATACAAAAAAATATATATAAACCATAAAAAATAAATAATAATTTACACATCACACATCACACATCACACAATCACTCATATCAAATAACAATAATAACTACACAACACAAAAAATACACACTCAACTCATAAACATGATGAATCTCTTCTAGAACATGTTTTCAACATCACAATAATATAACTATACTAATACAATACAAGAAAACCCTCACGAAATATATACACTAATAACTAAACTGGAAACTAAAACAACATAATACTCCTAACCTCAAAATATCATCACTCCATAACATATTGTCATTACTGAGAATAGTCATTACTCATAAATTAACCATATCTCACAAGTGAAGAATCAACATAGTACATTCAAGAATCAAACAATAAATATCAACTAATCAATACAAGTGCCTAACATTCCTTAAACATAAATAACTAATCAACCTAAACGTACAACCCACAATCATACTAAATAATCAACATAATATTCCAGATAATCTAAATAACTCACATAACAGATTATATATAAATAATAATAATAATATATTGAATAAGAAAATAATATATAATTAAAATAATAATAATAAGTTATTAACAAATAATCACATATATATATAACATTATTATATGTATTCAAATACTATAATAGTTATCAATTAATTAATTTAAATTATATATATATAATAAGTAATAATATATATTAATGATAAACTTTAAAATTATTTATATATAAATATAATTATCATAATAATATAATTAATATTAATATAATTAAATGAATTAAAAATAATATAACAACTCGTACTCAGAATATTAATACATAATATATAGATTAGAATTAATATAATTAAAATATAATTAAATATAAATAAATTAAAATTAATAATAATATATAATAATAATAAATCTAATAAAACAATAAAGATATACATGGAAATAATCAATCCACTAAATTTTATTCTCTAAATTTACCACAAAATTATTCAAAAAATAACTGATATTCAATATACTAGCTATTAGTATTATAACATAAAGTATTATAATTATATTTAGGAATATATATGAGTAGCGTTGAAGCAAAGCATTATAGATTGTTTGCTATCAATATTATATCGATCTGATAGATAGTTGAGGTTGTAATCATAGCCTACGAAGTGTTATGATCCTTTTTAAGCGCTCACCACCTATAAGATAATACATAATGAGTTATGATACTTATACAGTTAATGGTGAGATATTAGTGAGAATGAGCATGCTTATAAATAAAATATTTCACATGCTACTATAATAATTAATAAATACTCATACTTAATGATATTAACATTAATATTTAAAAATATTATAATAACTAATAATTATAATATAACTGTTCTTATACAACAATAAAATTAGTAATAATATAATATATAATTAAATCATAATGAAATAACAATCTAATTTGATTAAATTAATAATAGTAAAGAATATAATAATAATTAATATATATTGGTAAGTATATATATAAATAAATACAAAGGCGGGCATCAAAGTTACTTTTCTAACTAGTTAATAATAAGCCAAATAATTAAGTTTCCTTTCTCATGGTGCTTCAGATAACTTATATTAACAAATTAAGATCGTAGTAATAGTATTAATAATATAATTAATATTAGATTTATTAGATACTATTAGATATATTTAATTGGCAAAGACGAAAGAGAATGTGTCTTTAATAGTATAATAATTATATATAATAATATAATAATCAATAATTAAAAAAAATTATAATACATATAATAATAAAATAATAATATAATAAGATATAATAAAATAAAATATAATTAAATATATTATTAAATATATATAATAAAGATCCTAAATTTAATTATATATACATAATGCAGTATATTAAATAAATAAGTAATAATAACTTATTTTAAAAAAGGTTAATAACAATAAATTACAATAATTTTAAATTAAATAATGAAGAAACTATATTAAAAGTTTTCTATTAGTAATAGATATAATATATATACTATAATAATCCATATAATAATTTTCTTTATAATTTCTAGAAATTCTCTGAACATAATACCCATAATAATTCCTACAATTAATAATATATTATAATAATAATATATAATAAATAATAAATATAATTAATTAGTTATATTTGAGAATGAACTTAACTAAATAATAACTTATTCAATTAATATATAATATTAATCATAATAATAATAATAAAAAATAATTTAAATATATAATATATAATATACATATAATTAATATTAATAATAAATAATTATTTTATAATAATAATAATAATAATATATATAAATATAATTAATATATAATTTATAATAATTATATCATAAATAAATAATATTATATAAGCAATCTAGATTATATAGTACTTAATAAGTATTAATAACACCATTAATAGATATAATACTCATAGGGAATTAAGAGATAATGATGCTTGAATAACTATTACGAAATTAAAAAAGTACTAAAAAATACTAAAATACATAATAATAATAATAATTAATTAAATAATAAATATATATATATATATATATAATTATATAATAAAAATACTAATAATCAATAATAACATAATAATTAATATAAATAATCATTAATTAAATAACCTTATAATAAATATAATAAATCAAATACCTAACATAAATTGCAAACATTTCAATTATATACAAATAAAATAATATATATAATTAAATATCATAATAATAAATAATAATATATAAATAATAAATTAGACTATTACAGAAAAACAAAAAATTACAAGTAATATTAAAATAATTTGAGATCACTATCAGACCACTCTTGACACAATGAAATAATGGACGACAGGTATCCTCTTGACGTCATTAAGCTCCGCCCCTTTTCATTCCATACTCACTTTGACCAAAATTTACCTTTGACAGATCAATTTAAAGCTGAATCATTTATTTTTTAAATATAGGTGTTCGACCTATTGATAATCAAGGGCTCAATTACAATTAATATTATAATATGTATTATTAATATGTATCGATTCATGTCAAGATATACTAATATACTTAATCTCAGATATATCAAATGACTATTTGATAAAAAACTGAGTTTAATACACAACAGCAGAAAAATTTTATTAACTAAAGAATTCAACGATTTGAATTCAGAATGTTTGACAATTAATTGAGTATTATAGGTGTCTATCGCCCTTCCGGGATACTACATATACTATATAGTATATATCGAAATCATCTTATCTCTACTTACTATGATTGGAATATGAGTCTCATACCTCCAATCCCTCGCTCTTCTGAGATATATAGGCTTCATGTAGGTAGCTTCTTCTGGCCCCCTTTACGGTGAGTATTTGGAACTATCCCTCCATTTCCGTTCTACCGTACCCTCGGTCTCCTCCTACCTAATATTTTTACGTTATATATGATAATATACCTTTTTATAATACTTTATATAATTATATTAATTATTAATAATATATACTAACATATATATTAATTAATAATAATTATATATATAAGTATTAATATATAATTAATAATATATTATTAATATATAATATACTATATATCATATATAATATTATTATATATATATCATATTATCATAATATAATATATATATTAAATTATATATATATATATATCTAATAATATTTGATTATATATTTACATAATATTATAAGTATATATATACGTATATTAATAATTATATTAAATACTAAAAATTATACTATATTATATATAATAAGTTATATATATTATTATTCATTTATATTAATATAAATAATATATATGTATAATATACTTTATATATTAAATATATTTTTTAAATAATATAATATTAATATTACATATATATTAATAATATATTATATAAATTATATCATATTTACTATTATATTAATATCGATTAATATATATTATTATATGTAAATATATATATATATATTAATTATATAGAATATAATATATATATATAAATTATATATATAATAAAATATGTATAAAGTCATTAATTAATATATTATATTAAAAATAACATTTCGTTATTATTCAATTTATAATTATACTATATTATTATATCACTATATATAATTATATATATGATATAATCATATAATATATTATAATATAATATAATAACTATATATATAACTATATTATAAATATATATATACTAATAATAGTATTAATATATACTATATATATTATATATATATATATATATTTAATATATCATTAATTTATATACTAATAATATATATTAAGATATAATTAATATATATTAATATATTAATAATATAACTATATATATATATATATATATTATATATATAATATCATAAATATATATAATTATTAAATAGGTGTTGGATAGTATAGGTATTTAAGTATGAATTATACTAGTTAAGGCCTATGTGTTAAAGATATAACTCCGAAATATAATATATGCCCAATTTTTACATAAATAATATCCATGATTAAGCTTTGTCGTATAATTTTACTGAAACTAACAGAGTCAACCAATAATAATAATAAGATTAATATTATTATACAGTTCTGTTATTGTTAAATTATAATTTGTAGATAAATAATAATAATTAAATAATAATAAATTATAAATAATAATACATAATAATAATAATTTATAATAAATATATTAATTAATAATACATAATAATACACTAATAATAATAATATATATAAATAATATATTTATAATAATATTTATAAATAAATAATTAAAATAAATAATATATATTTAATTACAGAAGTATACAAATTAATATTAAAATATGAGTAGTTAGAATTGAATATACTTGTGACTGAATACTTTTGCAGAAAAGCGCGCATAATATATTATGGAATAATTAATAATTATATAATAATAATAATCATTAATTAATATATAATATATAATCTAATAATATTATATATAATAATAATAATTTAAATAAATAATAAATGAAATTTTATATATTAATAATTATAATATAAATTAAAATAATATATTAAGATATACATACTAAATATATAAATTTATTTCTACTTCAAGAATTTAATAAAATATTATCACTATATAAAATAATGTTATATAATAATACTAATAATATTAATAAATAATAATATATTAATTAATTACTATAATATTATATATTATATATATAATAATACATAATTAATTATCATATATATATATATTATAATTAATGTAATATCCATATTATTATGTAATAAGTGAATAATAATGGATATAACTTAGATATTTGGTAAGCACTTATATCTAATCGGCCCCTGTATCTTTCTTATCACTAACTTTAAACTGTTAACAGCCAATTTTATTTAGCTTTTAGGCAACAAAAATAGCATAATATTCAATATATATATATAATATTTAATATTATATATAATATATATATATATATTATATATATATTATATATATATATTATAATATATATAATAATATATAATATATCATATATATAATATAATATATATATATATTATTTATATATAATTAATATACTATATATATAGTATATTTTATATTAAATATATATATATTTTTAAATATAAATTTAATATATAATATATATATATTAATATTATATCTATTATTTAGTATAATATTATTAATATATATATTAGATAATATATATATATTATATTCTGAGAAATACTCACAGTTATACCTACGCTTAATGAATTGTACATATGCTAGTATTTCTTAGAACCAGTTAGTTGGAAACAATTTACGCTCATGAGTTATCTCAGAATTCTAAATTATTGACGTCTAATATATATAAATTGGGTGAAAAAATATAAATAATCATAAATTCCGTTAATAATAATTATTTTAACATAAAATTACTCCCAAAAATTATACTAAAATTTATGATTTTACGTTATATGAATAAAATAGCATATAGTTAGACAAAGATAATATATAATTAATAATTATATAGATATATA
Source organism: Trachelipus rathkii (assembly GCA_015478945.1). NCBI lineage: Eukaryota > Metazoa > Arthropoda > Malacostraca > Isopoda > Trachelipodidae > Trachelipus > Trachelipus rathkii. The sequence goes on along the minus strand of JABUQX010052644.1, from coordinate 1,680 downwards.
TATTATATATATTATATATATATAATATCATAGTATATTAATTAATATAAATAATATAATAATATATATTATATGATATATTAAATATATAAATATATACTATATACTCACTACTATATATATTATATATTATATAATTCTACTATATATAATTATAATATATATATAATATATATATATATATATAATAATTATAGTATATTATATATTATAGTACTATTATTCGATCATATCATTATATAATTTTAAAATATTTATGTTAATATTACATTTCTATATAATTAATAATTATATATATTAAAATATCATAATTAATTTTTGATTATATATTTATTTTACTTTTTGTTTAAGTATTAAATATACTCAGAAGCAATAAATTAATTTAGTCAGATTACAGGATATTTATAAATTATGATTTTATATATTTTATATATTACTAATAATCATTATGTATATATATCTCTCTCTCTCTCTCTTTTTACCTAATACTCTCTCCTCAAATATTTCAGATTACACATGATAAACTAGTGAGGATTACGACCATTTAGGACTACCGTATGAGAAAAATATATAATATATATATATATATAGTTATTATATTATATTTTCATACGATTTTTTATCTGCGTATTGAGATAGAGACTTTGCTTTTCAAAATAGAGTATACATTGTATAGAATATTTTCTTAATTAAATTTTGATTCATTATGATTTACTTAGTTTCGTCACTTCACTTTTGTAATTTGTTTTATTTTCATGTAAATATAAAGCAGTGGATATATATATATATATATATATATATATATATATATATATACTATATATATAAAAAACCATCATATTATATTATATATTATATATATATATATTATTTAATATATATATATATATATATGTACTGCATATATTACCTAAACCTATATTAAGAAATATCCCATAATCATGCAAATCAATATACTTACCATATATACTATCAATATATATTAATATATATATATATATATAATAATATATTATATATATAATATACTATATAGTATATAGATATATAAATATATATATATATATATATATCAGATACTAATGGATGATCATAAAATATATAATATATATTAAAGGTCGCTTAAATATATAATTATATTAAAAATAATAAAAGAAATTAGCCAATGGAATTATTGGGAAAAAATTTCAAAAAATGAGCAAGGCCACACATTGGACCCTCACTCTGAGTATCAAAAATGCATGAATGGAAATCACATTGACCAAGAAGCGAAAGCATTCGACTTAATGCAAATTATCAAAAATACTTTCATTATTATTTCATTATTATATTATTATTCATTATTATTCAACGAAAATGTTTATCACTACAATTACTATCATTATTATTATTTTTTTTATATACTTTTTATGTTGTTAGTTAGTCTTTCATTTCTATATTCATAAGAATCAATAATGACTCACCCCTGGTTGTTTATAATATAATATAGTAATTACTAAATATATATATATTAATAAATTATATATATTAATATATATATATATATATTATATATATATATATTATTATATATATATATAATATATTAATATTATATATTATATATAATATATATCTATATAATGATATTATCATTTGTAATACTCATAATAACATTCAGCATAGTGAGAGAACTTTACA